>VKOC01026829.1:0-22747 GCA_009364415.1 Spea multiplicata
CGCTGGGGGGGTATATTAGTGTATACAGCGCTGGGGGTTAATACCGTATACAGCGATATTGGTGTAGGTCCCTCTTACAAAGTTTAGTTCATTACCCTCAACAGCACGAGACTGAGTCAAAATTGGATCCTTTTTCCCGGTGACCTTTAGTAATTGAGTCGAATTTCGGTTTGTTGGCCGTTTTTCTGACTCCAAAACGAAAAGAGATGAGAGCAGAACTTTTGCAAACCAGAACCCGGAGGATTAGGGAAGACGATCATTGGCTGGTATAATTGTCCTGTCTTCTGGGTCTAATTAGAACTCGTCTTCGTATTACTCCGTAGGATGAATGACCTCCGTTGTAAGCGCAATGGCAGGGGTTTCGACTAATTATTACTCTTGATACTATGGTGGGCTCATTAGTAGAGAAGATTTGGCAAGAGGAACGCAGGCAACAGCTGACGGAGCTATTTCTTTAATGGAATCTCAATTAGAATTCTGGGAAATGGGGGAAAACGTGATGTAAAGGCTGATAGCTCTGTAAAAGATCAGGTTTACGGGATCAGGACATCGACATAACTTTCGACAAGTACAATACATTTCCGTTCCCCAGTTAAAAAGGGGCCATCACCTTCGTAACCTTCTGGCATTACCAAATATATTAATTTAGAGCTTCTTCTTTTTTTAACCAATGTAGTTGTTTTGGAGAAATTTGGTTAAAAAAGCTAAAATATGCGTCAAAAGATGGCCGGACATGGACTATCTGATGGACTTTCGTGTCCTGAAGTTCTCTCCCTTCTCCTCCTCCCTTCCATCCTTACAAAGGCTGCCTGGACCAATCAACAACAACAATCAGCAACTTAAAAATGGCGGAGAGGAATAAAAGCAGGAGGGAGGTCTCTGGTCGGACCTCACCTCGAGTATTGGGTACAGTTCTGGAGACCCCCATCTCCAGAAGGAGAGTTCAGGAAAGGCTGGCTGGGGTGGTAAACAGTCATCAAGACTGAATATGGTTGAGAGGATATGGAGGTCAAGAAGCCATAATCTAAAAGCATAATCTAAAAGCAGAGGGTCTAAGAGGCTTCGATGGAATGGAAGGAAGGTTTATTTTAGTGAGAGGGTGGTAGATTAATGGGACAGCCTCCCTGAAGAAGTGGCAGAGGAATTTGACCAAACATGGGATAGACATTAGGCCTAAGGGGAGACTTAGTTTTAACGTTTTAACAGCAGGCAGGAGATTAGATGGGGTTGAAGGTTCTTATCTCCAAGCAAATCCCGTGTGTGAAAGATACAAGAAATAGTGAAATGAGATTAAAAAAAAAAAACTTTAGCTATAAATCACAATCAATCAAGAGAGGATTTATCTGACAAAGTAACCTTTGAGCTACAAGATGTCTAAATCAATGTTCCTGGTCTATATGACACCAGGGATAACTAATCCCTCGTATACATTTTTGATGGATTGTACTGTATCGTACTCTATTTTTGGAGAGCTGTAGGCCTCTCACACATCGCTCATTTCTCCATCGTGGAATTCTGGAAGGAGAACATAAGCGAGTCTCTATGGAAGGAACCGGCTGATGAGGACCAAACTGATGATGTCAAGATGGTGCTGATAAGGCCAAGGGTCGCCTGATGACATTGTTACAGGGTCACCGTACCCAAGGCTGGGTACCCCTGTTTGAGGGCTGAGGAATCGCCAGTCAGTCCCTCATACGGATACCACTCAGCTATCCACGGATCAGCCAGACCACCATTCACAGTAAACCAAGAAGAACTGTTTATTGCACAACAAACCAAACTTATATATATCCTTAATTAAATGAACACAAACCCTAGCCCCCAATCCCATCAGCCACATCCCATCACAACTCCCATATCGGTATACAGGGGATGTATCAGGTGAGGGGATTAAGGGATACAATGGGTTCCCCCACCTGTGTTATCCCCCCTGTAGTGCGGGGGCCGTCTGGGCAGACAGGGCTGTGTTGCTGATTAAGAGCCCCAGCCAGATTATAGGATCGTCTCTTTGAAGGCTGGGGCTGAATCCACATCAGTCTCTGGGCCGGTTACGCAATAACACACAACATAAAACATTATATGACATATGAGCCAGCTAGCCTGGCCCTGTCACAGATCTCCCCCTTGACCAACGGTCCGGCAGACCAGGCAGATCCACACGGGTCTGCTGCAGGCTGTCCGAGTGGACAAAGTTCAAAGATGCAGGCCTTAGTTCATGGCCCCCTTTGTCAGAAGCATCCATAGAAGGTGGGCCAGGGCCCTGGTTGCCCAAAAAGATAGTCAGTAGTCCTCTGTGAATTGGAGGACGGTCCCAGCTCAGCCGGGGGCACATGGCTATCCCCCTCACCGGGGTAACAGGGGCACCTGGAGACTCTTGCTCCCTAGTCTTGGGAACTGGGTCTGGGGCAGCTGCCAGGCCAGGGGGTTTGCATGGAAGGAACGCCTTACTGATCGGGCCGGGGGCACTCGGGGCACCAGGGAAACACGTAGAGGTAGTAAGCGAGGCCTCTACCGGGACACTGGAGTGACCTAGGGGACACTCTGGTACAGGAACATGTGCCCTTACGGGGTTATTGGGCGAGCTAGGCAGCTCTGCGGGGTACTCAGGGGACCCAGGGGAATACTCCGGGGCAGGGACAGGTGCCAATACTGGACCACCGGGAGGGTTAAGCAGACCCTCGATCTTCCTCTCTGGGACAGTGACCTGGGCTTCTAGCAGGACACTTGGGGAACCAGGGATCACTTCGGAGAACACAGGGATAGGAACCAGGGCCTGCGCCAGGCTACTGAGAGGACCCAGGGAACTCGGCAGCCCCTCTGGCGTCCTCGCTAGGTTAGGGAATGGTGCCTCTACCGGGTCACCGGGGACTTCAGTGGGAATCTCTGGGGCAGTGACCCGGGCTTCTCCCAGGACACTCGGGAAATCAGGGGGACAGTCTGGGGCACTGAGTTCCACGGGCATAGATAAGGGTTTGGTGAGGGGGATTGTGCCACTTACTCGGGCGGTGGGGACACTCCCGCAATTTGTAGTTTCATGCTCCCAGTCTCCTTGTAACTCCTGGAGCTCCACTCTCCGCAGCAATTCTTTATAGTCCCTCTCAAGCTGCCATTCCTCTTGGACCAGGCAATCCATCACAGCCTCCAGCTCGGGGGGGATAGCATAAACCAGGACTTCCGCACGGTTGTCCCAGATTGTATCCCTGCGGTACTGGCAGGGGCTTCCGAACGACGAGTCAAACTGGAAGGCGTCGTATATCAGTCCTGGGTCGACGGGGCTATACAGCATGAGAGGGTCGCTGTGGTCTTCACCTGCTAACTGCTGGGAGAATCCATGGTAGCGGCTCTGGAGGTCGAGTTCTGCATATATTAGACACCTCAATTCGTCTTCCCACTCCGGCAACGGGTTCTCCCCCAGGAGTGGAACTCGTATATCCCACATCGTCCAGTACTGTGCCCAGTACGTTTCAAAGTGGGGATGGGAGAAATCATCCCTCCAGTCTGCAGGCGCAGACTCCAACTGCCATTGCTGGTGTTCCAGCTCACCCACCTCGGCTGTAACCCGGTCTATCTCATCCTCTGGGTCTCGGAAGGGTTGGATATCCTGGTGCGATATTTTGGCGGTCTGTTCCCCTAGTCTGGGAGATACAGACCCACTCTGGCTCAGTTCCTCGTGACACATTTTAATTACCGCCGTCACTTGATCCGGTGTAGCCCCTCCTGGGTACAGGGATAAATGCCATAAAATGTTCTTTTGTAGAGCACTCAGTCCGAGGCTCTCCTCTGGGGCATCCTGTGGCCGCTCCATCTCTCTGCAGTCCGCAATCAGAGCAGCCTTTCCAAGCCTCCTGGATCTCTCTTGGTTTCTCTCGTCTGCAATCCCAGTTGGTGGTTTGGATTTCACCCAAGTCGTGGGATTCTTCCCACCGCTGCCACCAATGTTACAGGGTCACCGTACCCAAGGCTGGGTACCCCTGTTTGAGGGCTGAGGAATCGCCAGTCAGTCCCTCATACGGATAGCACTCAGCTATCCACGGATCAGCCAGACCACCATTCACAGTAAACCAAGAAGAACTGTTTATTGCACAACAAACCAAACTTATATATATCCTTAATTCAATGAACACAAACCCCAGCCCCCAATCCCAGCAGCCACATCCCATCACAACTCCCATATCGGTATACAGGGATGTATCAGGTGAGGGGATTAAGGGATACAATGGGTTCCCCCACCCCCCCCACCTGTGTTATCCCCCCTGTAGTGCGGGGGCCGAGACAGGGCTGTGTTGGCTGATTAAGAGCCCCAGCCGGGTTACCTGATCGTCTCTTTGTAGGCCGGAGCTGCAGCCACATTCAGTCTCTGGGCCGGTTACACAATAAACACAACATAAAATATTACCGGGTCACGGGATACAGAACCGGACACAAAAGTGCTCCATGACCCGGCTAAACTTCATATGACATATGAGCCGGCTAGCCTGGCCCTGACACAAGCTTACAATCTAACGGTAGATTTTCTAATAAAGTTCAAAGACATAAAGTAAACATTACCTACAATTAAAGTACTCACTGCTCTGGCATGTTTTGACACTAAACGTGGCTTAGTTGGGATGACGAGATATCACGGTTTGGGTTGAAATAGTATATGAAATAGTATTAAGTATAGTATCAATTAGCCTATTATGAACACAGTCATCATATAGTATCAACCCAAATCACCCCCCTGGGTGAATAACAAATACCCCTGGGGTAATCAACAGCCGAACCAATTCAGAGAGATGCTGGACCCTCCGCATACCTATATAAATAAAAGATAATAATAATAAATAATACCTCTCATCCCAAACCAGCCACCAACGCTATACTCCCAGCCACTCAACCGGCAGCCGAACTGCCGCAAGCCTCCTGTCCCAGAAAAGAGTGACTGATGACACATTCCACCCAAAAACATAACTACCTGGCTCTGTTACACGCCTTCTACATATTTACACATTAATACCCATGCAACTAAGACTACAATCTGTATAACATAAAATAACACATAATCGAACAAGGCTTATGGGAAAGGGATCAATGGAGTTAAATAGGTTTGTTTGGATCTCTACTCCGTACACTTGTGGTATTTCTAACATTGCCTGTTGAGAAGAAGAAGTTTGCAACTAATCAATTCCGTTACAGGGTTAATTAAGAATCCCCAGAGAGGTTATATGAGATTTTTCAGCTCTATCGCTACTGGTGATTGGTCAGGAGTCTCAGTAAAGTGAAAAAATAAAACAAAAATAAATTAAAAAATAAATAAATAAAAGTTATCTAACAGAGCGTTAGATCGCTGGGGACAGCGGCTCCCGGCGCAGGGAACTTGCTCGGTCGCTGCCATCGGATGTGGCGTTTGGCGTTTCTCCAGCGCTGCCGGATTAGCCGTCCGTTGACACTTCCTGCATTTCTTCATCATCTCTTTTACCTCCAGAACCGACACTTTTGGCACCGGATTGAATATCTCCTGCACTATTGTCATCAATATTAGGAGGGTCTCTTTGTGGTGTCATCAGATGCTCTAGATTTCCATTTTCAATATCATCCACAGCTGAAAACTCAACGGTTCCTGAATCCCTTTTCTTTAGTTTTCTTTGACCTACAATGAGAAAATCAATCCCCTGGGATGAGACCCTTACAGAGAAGGTTAGCATTGACAAAACCCCCTCAACTGATCCAGTATTGACATTCCAGAGAATTTTGAGTAAAAATCACTTATTTCTGTCATTTCCCCAAATATAACAAAAATATACATGTACATGTTCATCTTCTTTCCTCTTGTCCAACCACATGCCCCTTTGACCCCATCCCTTCCCATCTCACCCAGTCTCTTTCATCTACCCTTATCCCCACTCATATCTTCAACCTCTCCCTCACTACTGGATCTGTCCCATCCTTCTTCAAGCATGCTACCATTACTCCTATCTTGAAAAAGTCCTCCCTCGACCCGACTGATCTCTTCAACTACCGTCCCATCTCTCTTCTTCCTTTAAACTCCAAGCTTCCTGAAAGGATTGTTTATATACAACTAACTAAGTTTCTAGACTCCAACTTCCTGCTTGACCCTCTTCAATCTGGTTTTCGCCCTCAACACTCTACTGAGACGCGCTTACTAAAGTTACTAATGACTTACTCACTGCTAAATCCAAGGGCCACTACTACATGCTAATCCTACTGGACCTTTCTGCTGCTTTTGACACGGTGGACCACCCTCTTCTCCTTCAAACTCTTCGTGCTCTTGGCCTCCGTGATACTGCTCTCTCATGGCTCACTTCCTACCTCTCTGATTGTACCTTCAGTGTCTCTGTCTCCAGTAACACTTCCCCTCCCCTCCCTCCCTCTCAGTCGGGGACCCCAAGGCTCCGTTTTAGGACCCCTTCTGTTCTCTCTTTATACTTCCTCCCTTGGCAAACTGATCTCATCGTTTGGCTTTCAATACCACCTATACGCTGATGACACCAAGATCTATCTATCCTTCCCTGATCTCTCTCCCTCTGTCTTAGATCGTGTAACTAACTGCCTTGCATCCGTCTCTACCTGGATGTCTGCACGTTTCTTGAGACTCAACCTCTCCAAAACTGAACTCCTCATCTTCCCTCCCTCCAATGCTAAGATTCCCCCATCTATCTCCCACAATGTTAATGGTGCCATCATCTCCCCGTCTACTCATGCACGGTGTCTTGGTGTCACCCTTGAATTCGACCTTTCGTTCACACCACATATTCAGTCTGTCTCTAAAAACTGTCGCCTTCATCTTAAAAACATTGCCCGTATCCGTCCCTTCCTAACACAGCATGCCACTAAGGCTCTTGTCCATGCCCTGATCATCTCCCATCTTGACTACTGTAACTCTATCTTAGCCGGTCTCCCTCTTAACCGTCTCACCCCTCTACAATCCACCATGAATGCTGCTGCCAGACTTATCTTCCTCTCACATCGCTTTACTAACGTCTCTCCCCTCTGTCAGTCTCTTCACCGGCTGCCTGCGCACAACATAGCACATTAACCCCTTTCCTGCCATATTCCTTTAGCTCACCTTTCCTACTCCCTCTCCTGCAATACTTTTACTAGTGTGGCTGGTCTATCCCTAACAACGGCACTTTTACCTATTGTGTAATACACCCTAAATCCCTCTAGACTGTAAGCTCCTGTGTGCAGGGCCCTCCTCACCTGCTGTCTCTGTTAGTCAATTTGTTATGTTACATACTACTTGTTATATCCTGTCTAGCCATTGTACAGCACTACGGAATTTGATGGCGCTATATAAAACAAATAATAAAAAATAATACTCACATAAAAATGAAATAATGAGCAGCACTATGATGAGTACCAAAGGGATTAAGAGAGAGATACAGATTCTCCACGCTCTGCATGTTGGACATAGGCCAGTGACTGTAAGAAAAGAGGGACATTATCAGGTGCAAAGCAAGTCTGAAGACGCCAGGGTGTAACTAGAAACCGCTGGGCCCTGGGGAAATTGGCCTGGGGCTCCCAACTTCACCAACCAACATGTGCCAAAACGCCACTTTTGCCTGAAACAACCTGTGAGTGCCTTTGTCCCAAGCAGCTTATCAGTGCCTTCCTAACCCTCAAGCCTCCTGTTTGTGCCATCTTTGCCCCCATGTTGGAGTGGAAGTTGTGTGAAACAGAACAGAAAGTGGTAGGGAGAAAATGAATTGGACAGGGTACCCCGGACCTTGCGTTCATACAGAAGCCTAAAATATCTGATGGCCGCCCTGCCCTAAACATACGGATAGTACAAAAAATGTCTCAAAATATTCACATTTCTTGATAAAGGCAATTATCGCAAACAGACAGAGTCCCAGGATGCAGAGGTCTATTATCACAGGAATGCAACCCAGAACCCGGAAAAGGCGACCTAGAACAAAGAACACTTGGTTAGTAAATAAGAGGCGATGATCAGAGCCAGACAGATAAATGTATGTTGGGCCTTAAGTCAGCTCCCAGCGCTTCCCTCTTGTTTGAGCGCAAACCGCGTGATTCTGGCCGAGCGGCTTCACCCACCTCTGGAGTAACACTGAATACGGTGTATTAGTTACGTACCGTTACCGCCGTATTTGCAGACAAATCTCTTGACGATTTCATTTGTTACACACAGACCAAAAATGATGCCCATCCAGGCCTCTGGAAAGTCATCTGAAATTAGAAGTTGATTAGAAGTTAATAAAGCGGGAAGCTTTCAGGTTACGATATGGAGTATGAGCACTCACTGCAATGGTGTGCAGTATCTTCCCGTTATGATGGAGGCGGCTAATGCTCACATGGTGATAGTATTTTTAAATATGCAGCTTTTATTGGGTATTATGGTATTGCATTGCCCCCCCATGGGGGGTTAAAGCTGATTGCCCCCTCACCCATTGTGTCCCAACCCCCAGTAATTACTATTAGTACTAATGCACACACACATACATACATACATTACATACCCCCCTCCCGCTGCTCGCACACCGTATGAGTCTCGGTTTCACCGTGGGGTCACGTGACCCTGATACATTCCTGTCTCCCCGTACCAGTTCAAAATAGTTTAGAAAGGGCCCTTCTGACCTGGATCAGTGCACTCCAAGTCGGAAGGGTCCTTTCTAGACAATTCTAACCGGTACAAGGAGACAGGAACAAGCGGTCGCAGGAGTCGCCCTGGGCCCCCTAGAGGCACAGGCCCTGTCGCAGTTCTGACCGATGTGACCCTTGTAGTTATACCACTGCAAAAAGCAATGGATCAGGTAAAATCTAAATTATAAATGGGTGGGGAACGGCAAAATGAAGTGGAGTGGACGTGTGAAACAGAAGAGAAAGCGGTAGGGAGAAAATGAAATGGACAGGGTACCCAGGACCTTACCTTCATGCAGAAGCCTGATGGCCACCCTGCCCTAAACATACAGATAATACAGAAAATGTATGTCTCAAAATATTTACATTTCATGATAATGGTGATTATCGCCAACAGACAGAGTCCCAGGATGCAGAGGTCTATTATCACAGGAATGTAACCCGGAAATGGCGACCTAGAACAAAGAACACTTGGTTAGTAAATTAGAGGCGATGATCAGAGCCAGACAGATGAATGTATGTTGGGCCTTAAGTCAGCTCCCAGCGTTTCCCTCTTGTTTGAGCGCAAACTGCGTGAGTCTGGCCGAGCGGCTTCATCCACCTCTGAAGTAACACTTAATACGGTGTATTAGTTACGTACCGTTACATGTTACGCCAAGTTTGCAGACAAATCTCTTGAGGATTTCATTTGTTACACACAGACCCAAAATGATGCCCATCCAGGCCTTTGGAAAGTCATCTGAAATTAGAAGTTGATTAGAAGTTAATAAAGCGGGAAGCTTTCAGGTTACGATACGGAGTATGAGCGCCTGCTTCCCATTATGATGGAGGCGGCTAATGCTCACATGGTGATAGTATTTTTAAATATGCAGCTTTTATTGGGTATTATGGTATCGCATTGCCCCCCCCATGGGGGGTTAAAGATGATTGCCCCCTCGCCCATTGTGTCCCAAACCCCTGTAATTAGTATAAGTACTAATGCACACACATAAAAACATACATACATTACATACCCCCCTCCCGCTGCTTGCACACCGTATGAGTCTCGGTTTCACCGTGGGGTCACGTGACCCTGATACATTCCTGTCTCCCCGTACCAGTTCAAAATTTTTTAGAAAGGGCCCTTCTGACGTGGATCAGTGCACTCCAAGTCGGAAGGGTCCTTTCTAAAAAAATTCTAACCGGTACAAGGAGACAGGAACAAGCGGTCGCAGGAGTTGCGCTGGGCCCCCTAGAGGCACAGGCCCTGTCGCAGTTCTGACCGATGTGACCCTTGTAAGTTATGCCACTGCAAAAAGCAATGGATCAGGTAAAATCTAAATTATAAATGGGTGGGGAACGGCAAAATGAAGTGGAGTGGACGTGTGAAACAGAAGAGAAAGCGGTAGGGAGAAAATGAAATGGACAGGGTAGCCAGGACCTTACCTTCATACAGAAGCCTAAAATATCTCATGGTCGCCCTGCCCTAAACATACAGATAATACAGAAAATGTATGTCTCAAAATATTCACATTTCGTGATAAAGGTGATTATCGCCAACAGACAGAGTCCCAGGATGCAGAGGTTTATTATCACAGGAATGTAACCCGGAACCCGGAAATGGCGACCTAGAACAAAGAACACTTGGTTAGTAAATTAGAGGCGATGATCAGAGCCAGACAGATAAATGTATGTTGGGCCTTAAGTCAGCTCCTAGCGCTTCCCTCTTGTTTGAGCGCAAACTGCGTGAGTCTGGCCGAGCGGCTTCACCCACCTCTGGAGTGACACTGAATACAGTGTATTAGTTACGTACCGTTACATGTTACGCCACGTTTGCAGACAAATCTCTTGAGGATTTCATTTGTTACACACAGAAAAAAAATGATGCCCATCCAGGCCTTTGGGTAGTCATCTGAAATTAGAAGTTAATAAAGCAGGAAGCTTTCAGGTTACGATACAGAGTATGAGCGCTCGCTGCAATGCTGTGTAGTATCTTCCCGTTATGATGGAGGCGGCTAATGCTCAGTTCCACCCCATGAAGGGTAAGGCGGCAGGGCCTCAGAATTCCAGGCATTGTAGTGAAGGGAGGCTGCAGGACCCCAGGGGCTATAGTGAAAGGGAGGCTGCAGGACCCCAGGGGTTATAGTGAAGGGAGGCTCCAGGGGCCATAGTGAAGGGAGGCTGCAGGGCCCCAGGGGCTGTAGTGAAGGGATCCCAAGCACCATAGTAGGGGAAGGCTGAAAAAAACTTTAGAACCAATAAAGGCAGAATATAATATGGAACCCCAGATGGTGTAGTAGTACATGTATGTAGTATATTAAATAATATACAGTATCCCAAGTAAATGGTAAAAGATACAGACATCGCTTTGAAAGAGAAAACATAAGAGAATACAGCTTGGTAATATTTTCCTTACCAGCTATGATGCTAAAAATCATTGCCACCACAGAAACGATCTCCAGTTTTACCACCATGTATGAGTTATGAAGAAAGATACGAGTAGCTAGGTTATGTGTTGAGATGGGAGTAGCTGGGTTATGTGTTGGGATGAGAGTGGCTGGGTTACCTGTTGAGATGCGAGTAGCTGGGATATCTTTTGAGATGAGAATAGTCGGGTTATCTGTTGAGATGGAAATAGCAGGGTGAGAAAAGTTCTCCAGAACAAAGACCTATGGTCTTTAAAACCTTCATGACAAGGTATATTGGGAAGAAAGCCCTCCTGTGCCAAAAATGGCCAACTAAAACAGAACTTAACCGTAATTGGTGTTGCTAAAATAGCATTCAGCAACACAAAGCCCCAGATCACCCGGGGTTTCCTCCAGAAAGCTACCACAAGCGCAAATCAGTAACACAGTGCCACTCACAAGATGGTGGCACCTACTGAAAAGCTAACAACTTCACAGAGGGTCTTCCCAGGTACTGCAGTCAACCATGTAAGTCAATGAAGCCTAGCTTACCGATTGTTATGTAAATAGTAAAATATATTAAAAAAGGGCAAACATGTAACATGTAAAAATAATTCTCTAGTGATGTCACCATCAGGGAAACCATCCAGTTCCAACAAAATGTAAAAAGAAGTCCAAAACTTGTAAAAAATAAATAATAAATAACGTGTATTTTATTGAGCAAATCCTAAATTGGTGCTGTATCTTCCTAAAAGTAACAGTGTGGAAAGAGTTAAAATTGATTTGGCCAACTTTAAGGATATCCCACACAGTAATATGGATACAGAATAACCATGCACATGTCCCAAATGTGGCCTTTTAGCCCCTAAACAACTAGGCAAACCCCCAACCTATTTGAGGCTGTGTGAGTGGCTGGCCCAACCCTCATGCGTAATTAGCCCTGCCTCCCTTGCTAAGCTCCTCCCATGAAAGAGGGAGAGCGCTGTGTAGACTACTCTAGGAAGTTCCCAGATATTGGATCCGCTGCCAGCAGGCACACAGTGCGGTAATGGCCAACTACAAACAATTACTTTTATTTACTAATAATGATAATCTGTGAGCTGCCTACCTTCTGTGGAGCAGGTTGATTTATATGCAAAGTATTCAGCTGTCCTGAGGACCTCCATACATGCACTTATTATCTTCCAGATCATGACACAAGTCAAAACTGCAACATAGGCATTAAGCATAATATCCAATATGGTGGCTGCAGAAAAAAAAATATTGTTATTACAATTTAACTAAATTCACTTTAAGAAAACATTTGTAATGATACCTTCTGGTGTCGAAGGGAGGTCCAGAGAGCTGTCTGTTCTACAGTATAGTAACTTAAGCATGTAACATAAGCCACACACACAGTGTCGTGGCACCTTTAAGCATATAGGGAGATCCACCAAGACACCTGACATGAACGCCCATATGATGGTTTAATGAGGACATGAGCTGAAAGATGAGAAAGTGAGAAAACCTGGCGCGGTCAATGATTCGAAGGACTCAGGTATCCAAAGTAAGTCAACAAAATTATATTTATGTGATAATCCTGGTGGGTATAGCTGGTTAAACAGAATTGGCCAACCTCATCCTCTGGCTTTGTTTATGTTGGTCGGATCCGGCCGTGAGACTGTCCGGCTCCCCCATCTCTACTGGGGAGCTACTGGGGATACCACGGATGTTTTTTGGCTGTAATAAGCTCAACCAAAATAATTGGTTCAGTTTTATCAAGGGTGACCAAATGCCAAACATTTCATGATATGGTAAACAGAGATGTATTTACTTTCCCAGCTGCCGTAAGCACAACTCGGGGTAGTAGCCCCAGCCACCACCTCTGCTGGCATCTTCCCTCCATAAAAATGTGTGCTGTGCTATAAGACATTTAGGGCTCACATACGACATGATATGCAGTCTATCTTAAGCTGAAGCACACTCAGTAGCGCAAATGGGCTGGTTGGTGAGATTCAAGACAAAACATTGGTCTGACAATCAGGACTGTCTCATGAAAACCAAGAGACCTGCCACTGTGCTAACCCATCAGGAACGCTGTAATCAAATATAATTGTGATGTCACGTGATTGCATCTCAACATTTACCAAAATCAAACCAGCGACCAAGATTCGGGGAAATCTGCATTTTACCTTGATGGTGAATTACACGTGGTGTAGAGGTCTTATGGCTGACTTTGTTACTCAGTTCACAGGTGTAATTTGCCCCCGTTCTGATTTGACTTTCTTGTAGCAACAACACGCTATCTGCTTCACTGGTCTTATTAATCATGACGTTATCGAGAAAGAAAGACACCTTCTCTCCAGCTCCAACACACTTCAGGAGAACTTGGCCATCCTGGTGCTCCACATGCAGGACAGGTTGCTCCACCGGATCTGCAGAAAGTAACCAAGAGAAGAAAGTCTATATTTAAAACACCCAAATGTGATTTTACATTCAGTGTTTCCTTACATCGCTTACTTACATGATTTGGTACAAAAATAATAACAAATGTGCATAAATGCAGTTAAAAATCACATACTGATGTCCATGTCCTAGTGTGAACATGGTGTTAATAAATAATTACACAGAGAACAGACTGGTGGAGGAAGGTGACCTAGGGTCACCAGCATAGAACATATGGAGATGGCCTTCTGAGCTGTTTGCCTGCTATGCATTTCTTATCCATGACTTAAATATCCTCACATTCACAGATGGCCACGATTCAACATTGATTGTCATTGAAAGAAAACAGAGGAGATACATACTACCCCCACTGCCTCAAGTGGTTTGTTCCATGGACACTTCCTTTCTGTATTGTAAACAGGGAGTGCTTCCTGTGCCAGGGAGTTTGTCTGTCTCTTAGGCACTAAAGAGGCTTTCTGTGTAGTGTGATGCCACATTTGTGTGTACAAAGCAAGAAAATGAAAGAGGGAACTATAACTATAAGTGGGGACAGATAACCTGATCACCTTATCAATGCGCTTTATACATTTGTTTCAAAATAGTGTAGAAAAGGACAACCTGGACAACACCGATCCACCCACGTGACCCCGCGGTGAAACCGAAGCTGCCCACACAGTGTGCACAAGCAACCAGAGGGAAAGCTGCAGGAGCGTAAGCGGAGGTGGGGTCTATGTTTTCGTATGTGTGTGATCATGGATGTGTACTTGTGTGTGTGAGAGATCATGCATGTGTACTTGTGTGAGGTTTAGGAGGATGAGGAGTACAGTATGCAGATGAGCAATAGCTAGAGAGACGACTAATTGCAGGGAAGCGTATTAACCTTTCTCCAGGAATAACGAAGGTCATGAAGCATAGCCAGAATCAGGATCACAGAAGACAGCAAAGTCCAAATAGCAATAGCCAGAGTCAGCAACAAGATCAATCCAATATAACTACACGCAGAGAGGAGCTCAATCAAGCACAATAACTGAGCAAACATGTCGCTCGTGGAAGCCCGCGACCCCCCCACGCTGCGTGATGTGATCCGGGTGCGTTCCCCGTCGCCTCCACACAAACAAATAAAGTTGGTTGAGGGCGCGAGCGTATAGTACTGTCCGGGAAGCAGCAGAGGAGGAGGCAGAAGGAGTAGCACAGGACCAGGCACCCGCCATTAGTAGGTATTCCAATGAGTGACTCCGTTGGGGTCTCTGACAGTTCCCCCTCTCAAGGAGAGGCCTCCGGACTCTTGTGGGACAAGGACGGTCAGGATAGCGAAGATGGAAAGCAGACAAGGTCAGGGGCATGGACCTCATTGGCTAATTCCCAGGTATCCTCGTCATGGTCATAACCCTTCTAACAAATTAGATATTGCAATTGGTTGTGGTGTCTTCTGGAATCCAGGATCTCCTCTTCTTCGTGAAAAACATGATGAATGGACATGGAACTTGGTAGCTTTAATTCCACGGCCAAGGGGGATATAAGACGGGGGATGGAAAAAGGACCAATGTGCCTTGGACCCAATTTCTTCGTAGGGCAGGTGAGTCTGAGATGTTTCGTAGACAGTCATACTTTGTCACCTGGTTGAGAGGCTGGAGCAGCAGTACAGTGGTGATCTGCAAAGAATTTGTAGCATCGTTGAGCCCTAGTCAGAGTGTTGCATAACAATTGATAAATAGTCATAAGGCTTTCAATATGTTCAGATATGGAGGGGACAGAAGTAGGGATAGGAGAACCCAGTAGCATAGAGGGATGATATACTTAGTCAGCATGAAAGGGAGACATGTTAATAGAAGGGTTGATGTGATTATTATATGCGAACTCTGCCAGAGGTAAAAAGTGGTCCCAATCATCTTGCGGGTAGGTGGTAGGTGGTGGACAACGCAAGTATTGTTCCAGAGTCTGATTGATACGTTCTGTCTGACCGTTGCTCTGGACAAGGAACGCTGGATATGTAATTGTTCACAAAGCACTTTCCAAAAGCGAGAGGTGAATTGGGATCCACGGCCTAACACTACATTTTACAGTAGGCCATAAAGACGAAAGATATCTTTGATGAATAGGTCGGACGTCTCCATGGTGGAATGAAGATGGTCAATGGGAAGAAAGTGTGTCATCTTGTTGAAGTGGTCTACCACTACCATCCCATCAGAGTGGTACGATGGTTGGAGGGAGGAAGGTCAGTGATGAAATCCATGGAAATATCTGTGCATGGTCTTGAGGGAATCGGAAGTGGTTAAAGAAGACCAGCAGGCTTTTTGTGGGTCTCTTTGGACCGTGAGCATGGAACACAAGAAGACACAAAAGTTGTAACCTCTTTTTTTTTTTAGTTTTGGCCACCAGAAGGAACGTTGAATCATTTCGAGAGTCTGTTTAATTCCTCCATGACCTAAACTGATGTGTCGTGGAAAGCTTGCAGTATTTGGAGACGGACCTCTGAGAGAACGTATATTTGATTGTCATGGTAATAGATGCCCTCGTGGTTGAGTGACTGCGTACGGCATCCCATATAGTTTGTGTCACGGCCACAAAATGGCTGGGGGATAAAACTTTGTCTTGATCGAAAGATAACATGGATCACAGTTCGTATATCCTTGAGAGAGAGCCCACTTTGGTGTTACGTGATCCAGGGCGGTAAGTTATATGTAGTTGGAACCGTGTGAAGAATAAGGACCATCTTGCCAGCCAGGGTTGTAGGTGCTTAGCTGAACGCAAATATTCCAAGTTCGTTCACCTATGCAGTAATTCCTCTCTGCAGGAGTGAGGGTCCTGGAGAAATAGTCCACGGGATGCAGCTGGCCATCGAAGTCTTGTCTCTGTGACAGGATGGCACCAAGAGCGGTATCGGAGGCATCAACCTCCAGAGTGTACGGATTCTGAGGAACAGGAAGCCTGAGAATAGGGGCAGAGGCAAACTTATTTTGCATGTAATCAAATGCTTTCTGTGCTTCTTCATTCCAGCAGAACTTGTTTTTCTTCGAGGAGAGGGCAGTGATGGATTGGATAATCTTTGGAAAATTGCAAATAAAAATGTGCCAAGCCCACAAATCGTTATACCCCCTTTTGATCAGTAGGTGGAGGCCAGTGTCACGCCCCATCCAGGCAGCGACAGTTCCCCCTTTGCTGTAATCCATTCCTGGATTTCCTTATGCTCTGTCCTGAACTTCTGATTCTTAGATTCTTAGATTTTTATCCCGCAAATTGATGCCCCTTTTTATACACGACAATACCTTACTGGCCTTAGTGGCGGGATCTCTCTGCAGCGCAGTAATATCCCGCTCGCACTGTATTACTGTATTACAGAAACATGACTTTCAACGCCTGCTGCCAGGTCATTTATAAATATGTTGAATAAAATTGGTCCCAGAACAGAACCCTGAGGGACACCACTTACCACTTTTGACCAGCTTGAAAATTTACCATTTCTAACAACTCTCTGTTCTCTACTCTGAGCCAATGATCTACCCAAGAACAAGAATTTACATCCAGACCAATTTCTTTCAGTGTGAATTCTAACCTATTGTGTGGAACCGAGTCAAACACCTGTGCTAATAATACTGTTCTTCCCTATGAATTCCTGAATGTAACCCAGCGTGAGCCAACTTCATCCCATAATCCCCCTTCTACCCCCCTTCTCACGCTATCTATCACTCTCCCGCCTTCTCACATTATCTAAACCCCTCCCACCCTTCCTCTCTCATCACCCCCCTTTTCACTATCTACCCTCTCCCTACCCCCTTCTCACAAATCTACCCTCTCCCTCACCCCTACCCCCTTTTCCAATATCTTACCCGTCGTCCCTACCCCCCCCTTCTCACTATCTATCCTCTCCCTACCTCCCTTTGTTGTTCACTTACCGTGCTGAAGTCCTGTGGTGGGAGCGCAAGTCCTGTGGTGGGAGCGCGAGGCCTCTGGCTGCTCTGCCGCGGTGCGTGCGGCTTCACATCATATTGACATCATATTCCAGCGTGCAGCGCCAGCATCGAGACAGATGCCTTGCGCTCCCACCACTGCAGTCAGGGCAGCGCTGAGGCGGGTGGCGGCAGGGAGCAGTGGAGACAGAAGGACGCCGAGTGGTTGCTGAAAACGACTGCTCGGTGCCCCTCTCCTCCTCCTGGGTGCCGTACGGTGTTTCGATTGGGAGGGGGTTCCTACAGTCCTGGGGGGATTTCTCGATTATCGATCCCCCTTGCCGCCGCATGATTTACGGGGGGAATCTGTCCCTCCGTTTCCTATGCCCATGTCTGGCGGCCCACATCGGCCACGGATAGTCACTCCAGCCCTGACTGGGCCTATTTTCAGGTAGGGGCCTGGAGCGGATTATGTTAATCCGGGCCCTGCTTTAGGATGAGTTACCCTATAAAACAACAGGGTTTTACGTAACCACGTGGACGTGTGTTGTGCGGCCAAGTACAAAAGATATGTATTTGGGGCCAAACAACAGGGTTTTTTGGATTTACCTAGCCAAAGGTAAGATGATGGAAACAAAAAAGGTATACATCAAAACAAAGTATTATGTGAAATAATGATGAGATCATTACCGATGACGGTGAGGTTGGTTATAACCTGTCTTTTAACCCCGGTGTCAGTACGCATAACATGTACGTAAACCCCGCTGTCGGACTTTGTCAAGTTTTTCAGCAGGAAGGATCCATTCTTAAGGAAGTGACCACGTGTTTCATAGAGCGAGTGCAGCAGTTCTCCGGCATGGTGCATCGCCACAAAGTTAGAAGGTCCTCCCACTTTCTTCAGCTCATGGGTCGTCATGTTAGTGAGCTCAAATCCAGGAATTAACACTGACTCGCCTGTTGCTCTGTATTGCTCGTGGTGGGAAGGAAGTACGTGAGTTGTCCCACCTGAAACAGAGACAGGGCATTGGTTAACAGATTCTTACATGGCAGGAACTTCGGAACATCCCAAATTAAGATCAGATTCACTAGTTACTAGTTACCTCAAAGTAGCAAGACTTTACAGTTGTGTGTCTACCATGTTTCTTCTGTTGAAGGGAACTCCCACGAGGGGCATAACCAGAAACCACAGAGCCTCCAACTTCACCAATCAACATTTCCCACAGTGTCACCTTTACCCTCAAAGACCTTATCAGTGCCATCTTAGCACCCAGGCAGGTTGTCCTGGTCATCTTTGTGCCCAAACACCTTGTCTGTGCTGTGTTTTATCTTTGCCTCCAGTGAGGTGTATCTGTCTTCCTCCATGGTGTGTGCAGACTGCCCCAGCATGCAGGAAGTGGATATGATGTCACCTCCTGCATGCTGGATCAGTCAGACACATTGTGCAGGGAAAGCGTGTGGGGAGGGCTGGCATCTTTTGGCATGGGGGGGCAAAGCCAAATGCCTCCATCAGCCCCTTGCAGCTCCCCCTTGGTAACATACATGCTGGCACATATGTTTACACATAAAGGCTCAAGCTGTATCAATATGTATGGAACCAAAGAGAGGATTTGGTTCCAGGGGGGAAGTTTAATATGTGTTGCACTGCAGATAACCAGGATGTAGTTAAGGGGATGAGACACATGTGCACTGAGTAGAAGTTGGAGTTGAAGTTTATACAGTATGTTTTAAGAAGATCTGTTAATAAAATCATTAAACACCGCAGCTGGAGTCTGACAGCCCTGTTAATGCACAGTAACATTGAAACACAAGCTAACACATACACATCTATGCTAACACACTCATGCCAACACACACAGACTTACATATACATACTTATGCTAATACACTCAATTGTACACGTACAGACACAAACTAACACACATACTAATATACACACTAATATACACACACTCATACTGATATACACACAGACACTCTTGCAAACACATGCACATTCACCGTTACATGCATGCATAGACTCTCTCTCTAACTCTCTTATCAACGCTCTCATTTTTTCCTTCCCTCCCTTACTCACATACTAACTCCCTTTAATGGCAACAGGTGCCGGATCAAGTTGGAGTTGTGATGCAGAGGCAGCATCCGGCCCAGGTCATGGCTGAAAGCAGGCAGATGTGTCTGATTCAGGGCCCGCTATAGCCTGTGTATCCTGCATGTTTCTGTATTTCCTAGAGTTGGCTCCTAAATGGAAGACTAACTACAGCCAGGGCTGGACTGGCGGGGGTCCGCTCTCCATGACAGGACTGTTGGGGCCCCGCCCTCAGCAAACAAGCAAGTATCAGTTCAAGCAGGGTGAACCAAGGTGAATAACTCTCAGGCAGTATGCTGGACGCATGGCAGGATATCCCTCAGGCCGGGCACTTGGACACGCAGCATCGGAGGCTGGCAGACAGCAGCAGACCACCAGCCCCTTCTCTCTGTGTCTCTAGCTTCAATTATTACCCACACCTAGTGGCTTAAAGGGGCAGACAAGAGAGTCTATATCAACCGCAATGTGAATAGTAAAATAGAAAAGAAAAAAAGAAAAAAAAAGTAAAAAAATAAATAAAAATGTGGTCCCCATCTGGGGAACAATGCATTCCAACAAAAAAAGACCAAAATATATATATAAAAAAAAACTTCCCTGATCATCTGAGAAGAGGCTCTGTACTCTCTGGACCATAAAGAGATGCCTCACCATCTATATAGAACGAACTCTGCCCCTATGGAAGTCCTTTTGCCTGTTTTCCCTGCAAAGCCCTAGTGACACATTTATTCCCTCCCTTCCTTAAATAAGTTTGTTGCATTATGTTTTTCCTGTGTTTTGTTGTTCACCAGGAGCTATCTGGGAGGGGAGGGGCTTTTAAGTGTTAGACTCCTCCTACGTACCTGAGATAGGGTAGGACTCAATCTTTAGTGTCACCTGGAATCAGCAGGGAAAATAATATTTTGGTAAGTAGAACTTACTGTTTCATGGAGGTAAATTGAATTGACCGGCTTCAAAGATGTCCCAAATAGGACATGGGGGCTGAAGGACCTGATGTGAAAAGTCCACTTTGAAAAACTGAATCATGCATGTCCCAAATGTGGCCTTTTAGACCCCATATAACCTGACAAACCCATGTATTTGTGGTAACACTGTACACATATTTGTGTGACACATACTTGGAGCTTTAATTTTATAACTGAAGTACAATTTGTGTGGGGAAAAAAAACCCAGGAAATAAATGACTACCACAAATTTTGGCAAAGGCTGGCAGTAGAATTAGTACATGGAAAGTGTTAAGATACCAGCATTTGGAAAACCCTGGGAGGTCTTGTTTTCAAAAATATATGGTGTGATGGGGTAAATTGCATTGGCCGGCTTTAAAGATGTCACATGAGCACATGAGTGCAGAATGACCAGATTTGGGGGAAAAAATGGTTTTCAAACCGCAAAATGCTACTTGTCCGCAAAAACATAGAAACTCAAATTCTAAGCTCAGGACAAATAGAATCTACTTAGCAGGTTTTTTTCGCCGGCTTTGGTAGATGGGTGAAATATTTTTCAAATAAAAGTGAGAAAAAGTGTTTTTTTTTTCTATAGGAAATTAGATGATATGATCAAAAGTAGTTGCTTCTGTTATATAATCCCCCCACTTCCTGTGTGTTTCAGTTACTTGCACTTGTTAACTATTAACTTTCATTACTTTCATTCGGTTAGGTTACCCCCTGAAGTGTGGGTAACCTAACTCCTCTTATGTAGATTATAAGTAACCAGATGCAGATAGTAACCCTTTGGTTAGTGATTTAGAATGTTTTTAACCATTTCTTTGCTGGTATCTATTTATCACAGCGACTACAGTGGATATACAGATTGTAATTTTTAAAGAAATTAATCTATTAAAAATTCAATAAAACTTTCTAGCGGGATGTAACATGCAAGAAAATCCTGCGCAGCATTAAAGGGCAGAAAATGAACAATATGGCCGAAATCAGAGGCAAAAGAATCCGGAATCTGCTGGGGCTATATAAATAAATATAACGTGAGAGGCAGTTATCGGGCCAAAAGTCAACATTTTTCTCATATTTTAATATATCATTTATACTAAATCCCCTTTCTGTATACGGCAGGTTTAACCCTTGTGAGCCCTGGCCTGTTTGCAGTTTAATGCACCCGTAGCCGGGCCCTTTCTCGAAAGCCGCGTGGCGTGAATCAGCAAGCGATTTACTTCCGGGCACCGTTATAGCTTCCGAAACAGAGGCCCAGGGACAAGCATGGTCTCCAGTCACGAATCATTTTTAACTTTAAAGAGCAACCCCCACCCTTTCCTATTCCTAGTTTCAGGTTAAAAATAACAGGAAATCTTGCGCATTTTTCAGTTTTAAAGCAGGTGTAGTTTTCGCAACATTTTTTCTTTTTCCTGCCGAACATCCCCCGGAAAGTGCGCGTCGTGATTAGTAAAGAGATTTTAAATCAGATACTCGCATTTTCTGGCAAAGTAAACGCGTTGGAGCTCGAGGTGGACGACCTTTTTTTTAAATTATAAACCCGTAAAACCATCGGACATATCCCGCCGTAATATCCACGTCGTGAGTTGATTAGAAAAAAGGGGCCAACAAACTCCAAAGTTTGTCTTTTACTGGTCGCCCCCTCCCCTCCGACTCACCTACGACATGAAGAATAATCAGCGCCAAAGCCCATCGTGGAAGAGCCGCCATTGTCGCCGTGGTAGGATGAGGTTGTGGGGCAAGGAGGTTCCTAAGTTGGAAACAACAACAAGTCCCTCCTCCCCCTACAGAAAACAGAAATTATGTAGCTTCTGACTCCTTGCGTAACACAGGATACGTTATGTTCTCAGCCAAATAGTGATGGGAAGTTCGGATCATTAAAGTGAATCGGATCATTTCGATTCGTTCACTGAAATTATCCGATTCATGATCTGAATCTTCGGATCACTCAGTGTGACTCACAGGAGTTACTGTTTTCCAGTAACTCCGTGCAGGCACACTAACTGCTGGCCCCGCCCCTTTCATTATGAATCCTCCCCCCTGCCTCCAGTGATGTCAATGAAGGCAGAGAGTCGTTCAAAGATTCGGATCTTACAGGGATCCGAATCTTACAGTCATCCGGATCACTGTAAGATCCGGATCACTGTAAGATCCGGATCATTGTAAGATCCGGATCTTTGAACGACTCTCTGCCTTCATTGGCATTCTAATCATTCAGAGAATGTCACCATACTGTTATAAATAATACATTAATAATCACTGCCCCCAGGATTTACATTCCCCTTTACCTGCAACTGCACCTTAAGCTAACTTTATTAAATTCATTAAATTAACCCTTACCATTAAATTAACCCTAAACACCCCATCAACCATGACTGCACCTAAAATTAACCCTTAACACCCATCAACCATGACTGCCCCTAAAAT
>VKOC01026831.1:0-14647 GCA_009364415.1 Spea multiplicata
TGGCAGAGCTGGGGTCACTAGAAAGACAGTGTGCTTCAGGGCCTATAATAAGAACATGGGTGGAGTTGATCTGTCAGATCAACTCCTACAGCCCTACCTCATTATGAGGAAGACAAAGGCCTGGTACAACAAGGTTGCAATTTATCTAATGCAAATTGCAACCTATTGTTGCACAAAAAGCAGACACTGGGCTGAAACTGTCTTTTTTGCAGTTTCAGCTCGAAGTAATTTCAAGTATCTTGTACCGTGATGCACCTGGTCCCCAAGTGGTGATGGGAGCCAGCAGAATTGGGGCTACCCATTTTATTTTTAAAATCCCCCCTACAGCAAAGAAGCAGAATCCCCAAAAGAGATGCAGGGTATGCTACAGCAGGGGGCAAAGAAAGGACACCACATTTTACTGTCCAGATTGCCCTGGAAAACCTGCACTCTGTGTCGGTAACTGCTTCAAGCTGTATCACACAGTTTCCCATTTTTAATTTTTTTTTGTTCATGCTCCATTTTTGTATTTTTTTTTTTAAATTTTTTGTTACATTTACTGTAACTGCTTTTATTTGCTCCACCATTTTTTAAGCGTTTTTATTTGCACTGTCAAGTGAACCCTGTGTCCATTACGTGGCATGAGGGACCGCTTAAGGTGCTAGATCAAATCCCTTCTTGGAGATAGGCCAGGCTTTCTTGTAACCTGTCCCTACTGATAGTTGGGTACAAGCATTTTTCTTTACCCAGATGTAAAACTTCCTAGTTGAAAAACTGAATTGCTCATGTTCCAAATGTGGCCCTTTTGCCCCCAAACAATCTGACAAACCCCATGCATGTGGGGTATCAATGTACTCAGGAGATGTTGCTGAACACATATCGGGGTGTTGTGTGACAGCAACATATACCAGGAGCTGTAATTTCACACCTGAAGTACAAAGTATGTGAAAAAAACACCAAAAACAATTACTATCACAAACTTTGACAAGGGTTGGTGGTAGGATTAGTGCATGGAAAGGGTTAAACTATCAGCATCTTAAATACCCTGGGGTGTCTAGTTTTCAAAAATATATGGTTTGGTGGGGTAAATTTAATTTGCTGGCTTCAAAGATGCCCCAAATACCACATGGAGACAGAATTACCAGATTCAGAGAAAAATGGTTTTGAATTAGCAAAAGCTACTTGTACTTATTGCCCCATAACGTGTAGAAGAAAGCAAAAAAACATAAAAACATTGGGTATTTCTAAACTCGGGACAAATAGTAGAATCTATTTAGCAGGTTTTTTCAGTAGTTTTTTATGATTAATAAAATATTTTTCAAATAAAAGTGAGAAAATGTTTTTTTTTTCAATTTTTCGTCAATTTTTATTATAGGAAATTACATCATATGAAAAAAATTCTGGTGTCTGAAGAAAGCCCTTCTTGTCCTGAAAAAAACAATATATAACTTGTGTGGGTTTAGTAAATGGGTTAAGAGAAAAATACAGCTAAACACAAACACAGCAGAAACGATAAAACAGCCATTGTCACGAAGGGTACAAAAAATAGAACCAGCCTTTGTCACGAAGGGGTTAAAAATTCTGCGAGTGTTTTCATCCCCAGCCCTACCAGGCATAAAGCCTGCTTGATCGGGATGGATAAGATCTCTAATCACTTGAGCCAGTCTTGAAGCTAGTATTTTAGAATAGATCTTAACATCAATGTTGATAAGAGAAATTGGTCTATAGTTGGTGACCTGTGAGGGATCTTTTCCTGGCTTCGGGATAGGTGATATACTGGCTTCTAACATTTCTCTAGGAAATTCTCTACCTGAGGCAATAGCATTAAATGATCTCATTAGTATAGGGGAGATCACCGGGTCCAAAATCTGAAAAAATAAAGCTGAATAGCCATCGCGGGCCACGAGCTTTCCCCTGTTTAAGCTCCCGAATTGCCTTAGAGATCTCTTGTATCGTAAACGGTTGGTTCAACTCTATCCTTTTTCTTCTGAAAATTTTGGAAGAGAGAGTGTGTCTAAAAATCGGGTCATATGTATGTGTGGCATTTTACTCTTCATCAGGTCAGGATTTACAGGACAGAAACCTCTATTGCCAGTATTTACATAATAAACTGATATCCAGTTTCGGCCAGAAGTCAGGGAGCCGTCAAACATCTAGTTTTAGCTGATGTTTCTTGAGGGGAAGGCATTAGCGGATGATATTCTGACATCGACCAATAATACACAAGAGGTTCAGTTGTTGGAGTAGTGGAAGAAGCCAAGTGGATATACCCATTTGTGGTCCCGAGATCCATAACTGTGCCATTTGCAATCCAGCCCTGCTTTTCAGTACATATCTGTGTAACACAGATCACTTCACAGTTGGATTAAGCAATATGCATTTCAAATTGGATTGTGCTGCTTTATACTCTATGTACATCACAGCTTTCTTCTCAATCATGCATACTTTTCATGGGCAGACTCTGCTTTGTTACACAAATATAGTGCTTTAAACTTGTGTATGTGTGTTGCTTGGCTTTACCAGGGGGGAGTAGTACTGGATATGTGACGCCACCTGCAGAAGAGCCCCGAAGGGTCCTACAACGAGCAGCAGAGGGGAATAAATAATTCCAATCCACATTTTTCCTACTGCTATTGCAAGATTATTTTGCATACCAACGAAAGGCTGGTGACAAGTGTCTTGATCTTTTGGCTGTTACTTCATAGGAGAAAGGGAGTGTCATTTACACCAAGATAAGTCACTGGCTGCCATGATACCCACAACATTGTAGAGGAATCAAATAAAGCAATTGACACATTTTGTTTTACAAAATTATTACAAACCATTATCAATATAAAGCACATTTAAATTTCAATTGAAATCTTACATGACAGTGAAAGCATAGTTTGCTTGCAATCTGTATGCAGGATACAAGATGTAGAAGGAAACTATCACACAGACTGCCTTTCATTAAACTCCATGACTTAGCCTGCAATGTTTCTGGGATCCTCTTGGCTTCCATACATGACGTATGAAGTTTTTCTATGTACAAAATCATGAACCTGAAAAATATAAAAATCTAGGTCAGGGTTGCCAAGCTGGTAGGCTGTTCTTTGAACAACCCTTCTATGAGAAATCTAAGCTTTATGTTGGATTGCTCTATAGAATCCTCCATTTAAAATTCTAAAGATAACAAAAACAGTTTTATCAAAGACAGACAGCATCTAAGAAAAATACATATGGAAGTATTTTGGTTACTTAACCTATTAAGGACTAAAGCTGTGTTTTTCTATTTTTACACTCAATGGCCCACTCAAAATATCTTAAAAAATAAGGAACCACTGTTCTATTAAGTTTATTCTGTGACAATAAGGATACCTGGAGGAGCAGCCTCTCCCCCAGGATGCATCGTCCAGAAGGGAGCGTTGCTGAGACTGGGGTCAAGTCAGTGACTATATCTCCCCCAGGATGCCGGTCTCAGTAGGAGAAACTTCTGGAGCGAGGCTGAAGGGTCAGTAGTCGGTAGCAGGTTTTACCTGAGCTGGGGTAGACACTGGATAGGGAGGGAAGTATTGATCCCTCTGCCTCCAAGCATTGCCTTTACAGAGGCTGCCAAGTTTTAAGCTCAATGCTGACAGATCTGAAGACTCTGCCGCAAACCTCCCCAGAAATGGACGCACACCAAACTCTTGGGGAAGACTTCACTGTTTATTGCAAGGCAGACAAAGTTATGTAGGAAAACAAGAAGTGGGTAAAACACTACAAACAACCAAGTACTTTGTATACAAAAGGAAAGTTAACATAAGGAAATTAACTCAGGCATTTAATTAATACAATACAATAGTTCACACCACAACAAATGATCAATAACATCACCTCAAGATAATGGTATTGCAGACAGGAAGCAGCACCAATAAACATAAGGGGATTATACAAGGAAGGAACATCAGTTTGAAAATACAAAATACACATTATCCCTTGTATGCCTCAGATGGCTACCATCACACTGATGGCTTTTAGTATACCTAAACCAGAAAGTCATGCAAAATACAGAAAGGCATGCAAAATACAGAAAGGCCTCACATACGTTTAATATTTAATGCATCTAGGGGTGCAGAAGTAGTGGCTTTGTAGCAGGAGCAACACCTAAGTTTGGGAAGGGGGGATTTATCTTCCTTCTCGAAACTGTGAATAATGACGTCATCTCCAAACAAGCAGAGGATGAGCCTTTGACAGTGACCTGCTCCCTAACCATTTAGTGAGTTTGTGCGCAGAGGAAGCATTTCTGGGGCAGGCTGTCTATGCTGGAGAGTAGCCAGAAGGCAAGGAAGGCCAGACAGGTGCTGGTGGTAGGGGATTCAATTATAAGGAAGGTTGATAGGGTAATCTGTTGCCAGGACCACAAATGCCGAACAGTATGCTGTCTCCCAGGTGTTCAGGTTTGACATATTGCAGACCGGGTAGACAAATAGTTGGAAGGGGCTGGAGATGATCCAGCATTCGTAGTACACATTAAGACAAATGACAAAGTTAAAGGCAGGTGGGGGTCCTTAAAAATGATTTTAGGGCACTAGGTCAGAAACTTAGGCAAAGGACCTCCAAGGTAATATTCTCTGGAATATTACTGATACCACGCGCTATATCAGGGAGACAGCGGGAGCTTAGGGAGATGAATGCGTGGCTAAGAGTGTGGTGTAAGAAAGAGGGATTTGGGTCTTTGGGGTTAAAGAAAGAAATAAAGGGCTAGGTAGAGTAGACTGGGAAGGGGGTCTAGCTATGGGAAAAGGGGGTGAGAGCAGTGGTGGGGTCAGCATAGACAATATGGAGCTACATAGTACAAAACCTGCAGTCATGAAGTATTTGTCAACTGATGAACCAAAAAAGGGTAGTAACCTTAAATGTCTTTTAGCAAATGTGAAAAGCTTGGCAAACAAAATGGGTGTGCTGGAAATATTGGTAAGTGATGAACAGTATGATTTGATCAATATAACTGAAACGTGGTGGGATGATATGCACGACTGGTCAATTTACAAGGTTACTCGCTTTTTAGAAGGGACAGAGTAAATATACCAAGGAAGAACCAATGACAAAGCCCCTGGCTAATTTTAAGGAACCATTACAGCAAACATGGGATTGGCTGACGCAAGAAAAAGTGCTCAAGCAATTAAACACTTAAGGTAGACAAGGTCAAGGGAGGTGGTGTTATCAAATAGATGCCTTCAAAAGGGGTCTGGGTATTTTTTCATGACATACAGGGGTATAAATAGAATTAATATTTTAAAGCTTCTTCATCCAAGGAGAAATCCAATTGACTTTTGGAGTCAAGAAGGATTTTTTCCCCTTGATGGCAGAATTTGCAGTAGCTTAATTAGGGTTTTTTGCGTTTGCCTTTTTTGGATCAAGAGTAGGAAAGGTTAGGTAGAAGGGTTGAACTTGATGCACTTAGGTCTTTTTTTCAACCTTATGTACTATGTAACTTTATATGTAACCATGATCAGACAGTTCCTGGCAAACCATAGAGCATATTTAACTCAACACATTAGGTGCCACGTTTCTTCAATGGCACCCTCGGTGTGAGTTCCTGGAAAGAGTCCATACAAAACCAAAAGGTTGTAGAGGGGCTCTCCACTTTGTCTTTGAATTTGTTTTCCAAGGTTCTCAGCAAAGCCTGCGCACAAGGACACTGCCCCAACAATCTCTGCTAAGATGCACTGTGGGCATTGTCTGAATCTGCACAGCCCACTAGCATCCAAGAACGTCCTTAGGGGGAGGCCTCCCTTAATGGCCATACATGCTATGTCTTTGTGTCTATTGGTTAGCCTGCTCGATGCTTCATTAGTCCAAACTTTCTCTGCTGTGGCATCGGGGAGCCCTTGAATCTGTTCCATTGTGTCCTGGCTTATAGATCACCCAAGGGGAAGCTAAGTCCATTTTAACTCCCTCCATTTTTTTCACAAACTTGGTAAAAGCAGGGTGTGTGGTATGTTGTTCCCTATTTGTCCTATTTCAGGCTTCTCCAGATGGGTAGCAAGTAAAGCCCAGACATGAAGTTTGGAGCCCCAGATGAAGGCAAAAACTGTCCCGATGATTGCTCGACTTACTGTTGCAAAGGAGTGCCATGCCTGAGCCATATACTGCAGCATGGAAAAAAATCTCATTGCACAGGACCAGAATTTTATCTTCTAGATCTTATATGAAGATCAATTAAAGATTTCACTTTTTACCACACTTGAGAGGCCTGAAGCATTCTGTTCGTTTGTGAGTGCATTCATATTTCCACACACTTCTTAGTGTCTATACGATTTACACTATATACATTTGTTTTTTCTTCCCTATATGTACCTGCGCCCCAATCATCTGTATATCTTCATATTCGCACCCTAAGGAAGAGTGCTTATTTGGGTTGCTGCGGCCATTTGGGAAGTATATTTTATACATTATTATTATCACTTTTCACTTTTTCCACTATTTTTATTTTACTCACGTACACGTGATATAGCATATTATTTTATTCCATGTGTTTACCACGATGTCAGCGGGAATGCCCACTGATATATATATGCAGGAACACCCCCGACATCAGCGGGAACCCCACAAATGTCAGCAAGACCGTAACAATGGGGACAAAAGGACATTAGTGCCAGGGCTCCTGGTGGCAAGCAGAGTGACCAAATCAGCCATGTTTTCCAGGACAAACATGACTTTTACATATTGATAATGAGCACAGGTGACGTGCTGCCCTGCAGTATGTGGGATGTATAGACTGTGAAAGGGAGCCAATTAGTTAGTTATACATCCCCCATACTGCAGGGCAGCACTTTATCTGGGCTCTCCGGAATATGTAAAAATGATATCTGTCCAGGAAAACATGGCATAGTACCCTCAATGCTTAGTGTTGATTCATTTAAATAGTTGTCTGCACTGCACAGCAGGAGCACAATGCTGATAGTGGTCGGTGATGTGGGAGCCCCCTTGGTGGAGTACCTCACCCACAGAAGGGGTTGCAAAGACACAGATAGGATGGTGATGTTTCTATATAAATAGGGTGACCACATGTCCCATATTGCCTGCAATTGGACAATGTATTATTCCGGAATTAAAATGCTCAAGAATAAGTTTTCAACAACCATTCGGCGCCCCTCAGTCTCCTCCGCGAGACCTCTGTCTCGCTTGCGGTACCGGCATTTCATGCGTAATGCCTGGATATGATGATGAAGAGGGGGGTAGATAGTGAGAAGGGGGAGGGGTAGATTAAAATAAAGAGGGAGAATGAGTGAGAGAATGAAATAATTAATGCGTGGATGAATTGTGTGGATTAGTAAGATTATGAATTCATGTGTGAACAATTTGTGTAAATGAATGAGAGAATGAATGGATCAAAGTGTGGAAGAATTTTGTGAATGAGTGAGAGTATGAATTAACATGTGGAAGACTTTTGTGAATGAGTGAGAGAATTAATGAATTTGTGAGAATGCATTAATGATTATGTGTTAATGTTAAGTGTGAATTAGTGAGCGACTGTAAAGGTGTGTGTCATAGATGTATAATTGATTTGTGGAAGGGCAAAGATGGCACAGGCTGGGCTGTTTGGGGACAAAGTTGGGCTAAGCTTGGGCTACTATTCATGGGAATAATACACACAGACAATTTTTTACTAAACATTTTTTATTAAACACTTTTTATTAATTCCATCTGTCCTTATCTGGGGCCTGAAATATCCGGCTCCGAGATGTTAAAAGTCCTCCAACGGAAAGAATTTAAAGATCAAAACAGCTTGCTCCACACTCTCCGCCCACTACCTAATTAAACTTTATTAAACTTCCAAGGGGAGACAGAGACCGTTGTAGAACCATGGAGGAACTACGGGAGCGATACGGACATGATTGCGTCAGCATATGGCTACGTGAGGACGCGATCATGTCGCCACAGAACTATGCGAGGACGCTATCGGGAACCTTTAAAAATGAAGCCCATTCTCCTGAAGAAGCCAACGGAGTTTTTGGCGAAACGCGTCGAGATTGAGATCCTATTATACGGACATTCTTTTATCCATTGGATTTTTACCTTTCTACCGTGCTATCAAGTTATTTTTGTGAGTGCAATACATTATTTACTACACAACAATTTTTTGAATGTATATACTTTTTTCCTACATGTTCATGCGCCCCTCTTGTTGATATATCGTTGTGGTACACTTGTGAGGAGTGTTGTTTTGGGAGCTGCGGAACCTGTAGGGGTATATATATATATTTCTTATTTTTTCACATTCACGTGAAGGTATTTTTTTCTTTTCCTAATGTCAATTGTTACTAACTGGATGTTTGTGTATGATGTGCCCGGACTGTCAATTGTCATCAAGGGGTTAAAGTACTTAAAAAGTATAATATGTACCTATCTAATATTTCCACAGCTTGATACTTGGTGGCACTGTCCTGGCACCAGAATTCAGACAGGAGGAAAATCAATTCTGCAATAAACAAAATGATGCATTATCTTTCATTACATAATGTCTCATAGGATCACATGTGATTGATTTACATATTCAAGTCCTTAGTCATCAACTGTCTTTGGTGGTTGGTATTTTCTAAATGAAGGGGTGAGGCAGATTGGGAGCATTTTATAAAGCCAGGTGTTCATATGTTTAAACCTTTCACTGCCAACCATGTATATACTTAAAAAATGGGACCTGGGAGTCACCCATGTACAGGGACAAACTGGCAATTAAAAGCCGCACTGGAAATATTTGGATATTTTATCGCATGGTAAAGCTCTTGTGCCCAAGTGCCATACCACTTAAACATACCTATCTGAGTCACACTATTTGCCACTAAAAGAGCTACAAAAATATTCCTTAATGATAACAGAATACCACATTATTATTATTAAAATACTAGGAACCAAACATGGTTAAAATGTAAAAATTTCCTGGGTAATAGACCCCCCTATATTTAGCTAGGGTTTTTTTTCTTCATTTTACATATCTCCATCCCCTGGTTATATTGGAAGACCGTTACAGCCATCATACCCTTAGGCACGACCTTTACCTCACCTGCAACGTTCTCTGTGACTCTCACACACTGTGTAAGCAACCTTTCTTTTACCCCCAAGGGAAAAATGAACTCTTCTGGGGACATGCATTGTGACTCCACTGCGTTCTTGTTTCCCCTGCAAGGTTAAAGTGTGCAAGTGCAACAGAGGAAGAGTACCACAACTATAAGCTGCAGGCCTGCTGGTGTGTACAAGTTGCAGATGTGGGTCTGGTTGCAGTTGCAACCCGAGCGAATGCAGCGTAATGCCACTGGCCCCTTTATTTACATTAGCTGGCTAGATACCACTGCTGGCTCACTGAGAAGTCTCCAGGTTTGCCTGCAAGCCAGTCCAGCCCTGAGCACGTTTCAAGTATGGTGCCATTTTCAAACCTATTATCTATTACCTATTATCTGTTCACATGCTGCACTGTGCGTATGTAGGAGCCTCTCTTCCACTGCAGAGCTGCTAAAATTAAGATTGTGGGAAGCATGTCTGAATTGATGTAGGATTTTCATTGTTTAAAGAAAAAGCCTGCTGTCAATGCAATAGGAGGCAGTAATTTGCTTAATATTTGGTTTAAGTTGTAGGTTTATTTAGTTATTTTCTTACTAGTTGGTTTTAAACTGTTGAATTGTTTTAAACTGATATGTAAAACAGCTCATATGATATAATTCCTTGATGACTACGAGTATTGTATCACATCCTATTCAGACTACAAGACTGAGTCAGGTTATGACAACAACGCTAAGTACTTTCCATCAGTGAGTCAAGTAATCATTTCCAAACCTTTACATTCTCCCCCACATCATATTTGATGAACCCGCACAAATTATATCTTTTTTGGCCAGGACAAGTAGGGCCTTCTTTTAAAATCATGGAAATACATAAAACATGATAATTACCCCTAATTCTAGTAATACCCTATATACATAGTTATAGGTTCAAGAGTGTCACATCCATACTTTATATATGACTACTGGCTTAAGGGGTTTGGAGTTTTTTTTCTTGTAGCAGTTGGACTATGGGCTATTAGGGCCCTTTGAAAAAATCTACATAATGGGTTTTTTTTTATATTTATTTTTTTAAGTTGTTTGAAAGAGAGAGCAGGGGGGCCAGGGCTGTTCTCCTTATTCCACTCTGCCACTGATATGCTTTATGCCCCCAGATATGCTTTATAACACCTGATATGCCAGTCTGCCCCTGATATGCCACTCTGCCCCTTAGAAATGCCTTATGCTCCCTAGAAGTACCATACACCCCTCCCCCCAATTTACCAATGCACCCCCAGACTCCCTGGTGTCTAGCGAGGCCAGCCGGTGGACGTCTGTGCGATGCGCGTAGACAACCTCTGCTGCCGACACTTCCGCTGGGGCTTCTATGGTAGAGCACAGCACAGACTTTACTTGCTAATGCTGCAGTGCATTATTTCTGCCCTCAGCCAGTCACCAGAATCAAAGATAAATGCGAGGCGAGGAGGTGTTGAATGACCCTGGAAGTCATGGTGAAAGGAGGAAAAGCATATGCTCCCATCACTGGCCACACTTGGGAAAATGCATCCGTTGCCAGCGCTTTAGGATCTGGTAGGCAACTGAAGAATTCTGGGATCTGGTAACAGTTGAAAAACGAAAATGGCCTGACCGTTCCATGCCTGCATGTGAAGAAGCCACCATCAGTTGTCGAACCTCGTTTGTAAGTTGAACCAGCTGATTGTAGAATGGAAGACATCTTAAATAACTGGCTTTGAGACGCTAAAGAGCCCGATAATCATCGATGGAGAGTGTCCACTACAAAATAAGTTTGTCGTCGAAAAAACTTGTGAGAACAGAAGAATATCTTCAAGGTATATGATGGATCGAATACCTCTGGATGTGAAGAAAGCTGTACAGAAACATCAATCGGGGCGCATGTGTATATAGGAAAAAAGAAAAAAATATATCTGATAGTGTGATAACGTTTGTAAAAATCAATATGTGTAATGAGTATATACACTCACAAGCATAGCCAGTGAAAGAGGCTCTTCAAAGGTAAAAAACGATTCTTTATTCTTTAAAATCTATATATATAGAAATGAAAACAACCACATAGTGCAGTAACTTCCTGTGATGTAATAAACAAATGTGAATTCACTTACAGGATGGTTGAATTCAAATGGTGTGTTCAACTTATAAGAAGTCCAAAGTTCAGAAAGGAAAGATAATCCTCACCTAGATGTGTGTCTCTGGTCAGGAAATACCAATCCTCGTCTGTGTAGTCACTGTATTTTACTTTATTTATTTTGATATCTCTGTTTTCACATTATTTTAACACCTGACAAGATGTTAAAGGTTTATATTTTCTGAAGAAAGCTGGTTTGAGAAACTTGGTAAAGCACCAAGGGGCTGAACTGAGGCCGAAGGGAAGACTTCTGAATCGCAAAAGTCGATGACCCCAGCGAAACTGAAGAAATGTCTGATGATCTGGATGTATACGGACTGCCAGGTAAGCACTCTTGAGATCCAGCATTGTGAACCAATTGTTCTGCTTCATAAGATGAATTCCTTCCATCTTGCAGTGATGATAAGCGACGAACCTGTTGAGGCTGCGCAAACTAAATCTCCGGTCTTTTTCTTTACCAAAAAGAATGAACTTACAAAGACTGGAGGACCTAGGGCTCTTTCTATCGTGCCCTTGTTTCGAAAAGTTACCGGCTTTGGAACGTCCTCTGGGGAAGGCAGCAGTTCCTCTGCCTTGGAAACCTCCTGTAAATGTAGACGTGATTGAAAAAAACCTCTGCCTGTAGATGAGGATTGACCTTGGAAATAACAGGAGCCTGACTGGTAAAAATGGCTGTTTAATTTTTTCTCATGGACATCCTTGCCTTTGACCACAAAGTCATGGCAGACACATGGCGGTTAAACGCTTTTAAAAAAAGAGTCTCCGAACAGCAGTTTGCTGACACGCCTAACTCTCGTGAGACGAGTTCTGAGTCCCTGCCTTTCTGCTTTCTGTTGAAATGGCTACATTGGCAAGTTATCTTATGTTAATCTGAAACCCTGCTCAAGACCCTTGCGCGGATCCCATCTGTTTTGGATAGGAGAGTGACCACATCCGGGTCAAACTCCGGCATTACCGCCACCTTGCCCGGGATCACAGGATGAGGACATTCTGCCCGTAACTTACTGCACACTTCCTTATCTAGGGAGCGGTGGAGCCATTTTTGTAGATTACTCAGGGGGCCAGTGGATGTTGCATGGCCGAGGGCTGAAATAATAATGTGGGTGAGGGGCTCACCCACAATAGACTCATGGATGAAACGTGAGTGATCTTCCCTGGACAGGTCCAGGATAACCGACTGTTGTGAGTCATCTATGAGTGTAAGAACACCCTCAGAATCCTTATCCACAGCACTGGACATAGGGCCAGACTAATCATGGGGTGCTGCAGAAATCAACCTTTTTGAGCCTCCTGTCTTGCCTTAAAATCTACAGATACTAGCTACTACTCCCATAATAATCAACTAGCAATGCTGCTGCTCAAAACCACAGGTTGTATTAAAGAAAAGTTAATGTTGTGTAGTGTAGTATACCTCTGTAATGCACATGTCATGAACAATACTTACCCAGGTAGCGGGTAGCCGTGCACCCGCTGCTCGATTTTTTTCCTTTTGCTGCCCGGTCTGCAGCCATCCCGACAAGTGCTTTGCGCATGTGTGAAAAGCCGGCACTCTTAAAGGGACTGCGTCCTGGAAATTAGGCAGGTAATTACGGGACTCCTGAGACTACTTACACAACTGGCACCTTTCCCAAGGTGGACTCTTAAAAGCAACTTGTTGTTTTGTTACCCAGTTTCCCTGAAGTTTACCAGTTAACCCTTTACTGCCCATTCCTGACCTTTTCCTGACCTTTTACCCTTTGTACAAACTCAACTTGTACCACAACTCAACGATCACCTCCTAAACTTCAATGGTGTTGCTGAAATACCTCTATCAGGAGGCATTCAGCAACACTAAACACTCACCCAAGCACAGGCTGTGACCGCTCCGGAGAGCGGTCACAACCGCCACTGTGAGTGATTTTGCCAACCACAAGATGGTGGCCGTCCTGTAAAAGTTAGAAAAGTTAGCCAGAGGGTCTCTAGACCCTCTACAGAAATCATCACCTTCAAGTTCCAAAAAATTAAAAAAAAATTAAAAAAGGCAAAAAATATATAAAATATATTATACATAAAAAAATATTTTTGTGAGCAAGTCCTAAACTTAGCACATTAGCTTAAAAAAATTCTCGCATGGAAAGAGTTAAAATACTGGCATATTTAAATGCCCTTTGGTGTCTACTTTTAAAAAATGTATGATTTGATGGGGTAAATTGAATTGGCCAGGTTCAACAATGCCCCAATTAACACGGGGGGAAGGATGGCCGCACATCTAATTTCCAATTAGAAAAATGCACACGTCGAAATGTAGCCTTTTAGTTTCCAAAAAAACCGACAAACCCATGCATGTGGGGCATCACTGTACTCAGGAGATGTTGCTGAACACATATCAGTTAGTCATGTGACAGCGACATATACCAGGAGCTGTAAATTCATACATAAACTAGGTGTGTGGGGAAAAATACACACAAAAAATACTACTGCAAACTTTGAAAAAAGAGTTGAAATACCATGGGTGTAGTGATATGTGCATATTAAAGGACTGTGTTACTTTAATAGGCAGGGGATTCCCTGAGTAGGAGGGGTTTTATGTGAGCACATGTTGATGTTAGTTGAGCAAGGACTCTACCAGTGATGTTGTTACTGATTAAAGAATAAGCTGTTCATCTGAAGTGAGTGTCAGCATTAATTATTCTGCAAGAACCATAGAAAACACAACAATGGGGTGTCTAGTTGTCAAAAATATATAGTTTTATAGGGCACACTGAAATGGCCGGGCTGAAAGATGTACCAAATAGTGGATCACCAAATGCCAAAGTTCAATGTTGAAAAATGCGCATGCCCCAAACGTAGCCCCTTTCCCCCCAAACAGCCAGACAAAAAAATTATGTGGGGTATTGCTGTACTCAGGAGACATTGCTGAACACATATTGGGCTGTTTTATGATAGTGACATATACCGGGACCTGTTAATTCATACCTGAAGTAAAACGTATGTGGAAAAAAAATGCAAAAAAATGACTTCCGCAAAGTTTGACCAAGACTGGTGGTAGAATTAGTGCATGGAAAGAGTATGAAAATACTAGCATTTGTAATACCCTGGGGTGTCTAGTTTTCAAAAATATACGGTTTTATGGGGCTGGCTTCAAAGATACCCAAAATGGCACATGGGGGGAAGAATTGACAGATTTGTAGATGAGTAAAAGCTTTTTCAACTAACATTAAAAAAAGTCAATTTATTCACCATATTTTATACTTTTTTTAGGGCTGCAACTAAAGATTATTTTCATAATTGATTAGTTGGCCGATTATTTTTTCGATTAATCGGATAAAAAAAATGAATGTAAATTTTTCATTTATTTAAAATAATTTAATAAACAAATGATGTTAAATACAAACAGCAGAATAAAAAAAACTTTGATAAAATGCATTTCTTGTCTTTATTTCCCAACCAGCCCCCCCAATTTATGCACATTTGAGCCCAGACATGCCACTCCACGCTGCCTCCCACATATACCACGCTGCCTCCC
>VKOC01026832.1:0-33617 GCA_009364415.1 Spea multiplicata
ATTATTATCTTTTTTATATATTTTTTATTTTTTTAAAAAAAAATGGTTAGCGGTCCTCTTAGGGACCTCTTGAACATGTTTTTAATGTCAGTTATGTCACAATTACATCACTTAGCTCACTTGTTTAGTTATTGTATTATTTTAGTGATTTGTTTTATTTTTTTTAAAAAGTCACTATCCTTTTTTTTCCTCCATTTCATATTTTCGGCATGGGAGGAGGATGAGAAACATGATTTCTTACTCTCCTCCCCGTGATCCCCCTGCACTGATCACACTGTGATCTCTATGCAAGTCCCCACAGACTTGCATAGAGATCACAGTGTCTGTGCCTCATCGGAGGCAAGAATGGGATTGGGCAATCTGTGAACTTTGGCAGGATCGCATTGGATTTGTTCTCAGAATGGCGCTATCCTCGGGCACTCCCACCACAAATGTAGGAAGATTCCCACAGCGGCCTCACATCTCCAACACGTATCGGGCAGGTCAGGAAAAATGTTATGGAGAACCCCTTTATAGGAAAGTTCCCGAAGTTTCGTGCTACAGGAGCATTTATGGGTGAGAAGGAAAATCTTGTCCCAGTCTCTTTGGTCAAGAGTAAGTTGCAGGGTGCGCTCCCAGTATCCTTGGAAACGTAATGGAACAACAGTTTGTGTCTGTAACAAAAGTTGATACAAAAGCGAGATCCCATGAGCCGGCAGGGAGGCTCTAGTACAAAGGAGTTCAAAGCTTGTGAGGTCTCTGGTCATAACATGTTTCCTTGAATTTTTAGAAAAGAAACTCGTCAATTGATGGTAATGAAATTTATCGAGAAAAGTATGTACAGTACGCGCTAGAATCGCTTCTAGGGGCTTTAGCCCAGCAGCAGTCAAAAACCCTGAAATCTGTCAGTCGGCATCGTTGTCAGAAAAGACCCTTTACCCTGGCCCTGCAGAAAATCCGTGTTATTCCGAACAAGAGTCAGAGGCAAGGGGTATGTCGTTAAGGAGTCTGTCAGGTGTAGAGAGTGGAGGTTTTGGAGAGTGGCTGCAACAAATGGGTGTTCGTGGGCAGTCGTTAGGGAATGATGCCTGGGTAACCATAAGGGGTGGTGCAGGGGCACCTGCACCATATGCGTTTCAATGTCCACCCAGAGTTTATGGGCAGGCCGGTGTGACCACTCCAGGGCCCTCAGGAGGTGACACGCCTGATAGTAGACTCGCGGGTTAGGGAGACCAGCACCACCACACAATTTAGACCTACACAGAGTCGCAAATTGTATTCTGGGTCGCTTCTTTGCCCACATAAATTTCAGAAACATAGATCCCACGGAATTGAAGAAAGCCAAAGGGATCATTATCGGGAGTGACTGAAACAAAAACAAAAGTCTGGGCATAACATTCATTTTAAGCGCATTGATGCGGCCGAACCAGGAAAGGTATTGCGGGGCCCATTTATTTGGGTGGATAGCGCCACCATCTAATATGGAGAAAGCACCAGCTGCGGACCCAATACCTCTTACATCTTTTTATAATAGAACAAGGGGAACCCATCAGGGCCAGGACACTTCCCTAGTTTGGAGTCCTTAGTTGCCGCACCTAATTCAGATAAAGTGATGGGGGCTTCCATGGCATTTGCCTCAACGGCGGACAACTTTCGCTTTATAGTCCTAGCAAGGTAGTGGTGCACAGCCGGTGCATGGGTCGGTGCCTGTTTAGAAAGGTTATACAAATCTGAGTAGTATTTAGTGAAGGCACCCATTATTTCCTTAGGGAGTCTACAATGAGGTCTTGCGTTAGGTTTAATCCTGGGGATATAGAATTGAGTACGACGAGCACGCAGTGCGCGAGACAAGTACTATCGTCGTGTTTGTACCATAAGAAGGGCAGACAATTCCTTGCTCAAAATAACTAATCGCTGAAAGGCGACAACCGACAAATGCTCCTTGTGGGCACATTCCAAGGACGCTATTTCCTGATATAATTTTGCAAGGATAGCCATGTGAGCTCTTTTCCTCTCGGCCCCCACCCTTATTAGATGCCCGCAAATCACACACTTGTGGGCCTCCCAGACAGTCAAGGGGGAGACGTCAGTCGAGGAGTTTTCCGAAAAGTAGTTAGTTAAAAAGGTTTTCGTGTCAGTGAGAAGCACCGTGTCAGAGAAAAGTGTTTCATTCAGTCTCCACGTCATAGAGGACGGTCTATTGAGTGTCGAAGTCAGTGACATCACCAGGTGATCAGTCCGTATTGAGCTGCCTTTAGTTTAGAGAGATAATAGTATGGGAGAAAAAGATAGTCGATTCTAGTATAGATCCCCTTGGGGGGGGGGGGAAACTATAATCCTTATCACTAGGGTGCAATGCCCTGCCTCTACCTTATTTTCATTGATCCAGTTTTGAGAAGCCAGAAGAGTCATCTCATGTGTTCTGTCCTTTACAGTAAGTGAGTTATTACACTATACTTACCAGTAATCTATTTTGTTTTGCTCAACTTTCTATTTTAATTTTCTCTGAGTATGTGGACACTATGGATATAATTATATGCTATTAGAACACTAAATGTCTTCTACACCATTTTTCTTTTTATAATTATATTTTTTGGGGGTGAGGGGCATATAATATCATCAAATGCATGCAAATTACTGTTTCTGTTTAGAGATTTGGCCATCTGAGATTTAGTCTGTTTCAGACTGAAATAGATTGTGATATTAAATATTTGTTCTAGAGTGGTGGGTTTTTTTATGCTGGCTATCTTAATGGAAATTGTTTTAATCTGGATGGGATCATGCTTCCAAACCCACATTGTTCCTAGAGGTTTAAGTTTCAAATTCTTCTGGGGAGGATTTGAGGGATTGGCACAGGGGATATTTCAAGATGGTTATTGTTACTTATTGTTATGCCTGATAATGTATTTGTATATTTAATTTATTTAGTTCATTTTTTCTTCTTTTATATTTTTTTTAAGTTGGAGCATCTCTTAGACAGGGCTATTTTTCTAAGACCATAACATAAAAAGATTATGGCTTACCAGGTTAATCATGGTCTCAGAGTAACTTCAATTAAGGTTAAGGGTAGGAAAATTCTTGAAAAAATGTTTTTTTCTATTAAATAATCCATATTACAATAAGACATTGTGTGTGCTAGTACAGGATAATAGGCTTGTGCAAATGGACCAAAATGGTTCGGACAAACTTTTCATTTCATATTTGGTCTATTTTTTTTTGGACAATGTATTTTCTTACCTGCCCTTTTGGCTTAGACGAGCTAAAGGAAAATTTTGGAAACTAAATTTATTGTCACTCCCATACCCTCTTTCACACTCTAACTTTATACTCACGTTCACATTCTCTCATTTTTTCATTACTTAGACCAATCATGCTCCAGTATACTAGACCGCTCTCTGGAGCGGTCACAGTGCCTCGTGGGGTGATCGTTAATCGCCTCCTAAACGTTTAAAACAGATGTTGACGCCCACAGGGAGGGGCCAGACATGGCCCATGATGCTGACCTCAGTGTTGCTGAATGCCTCGACATCAAGGCATTACAGCAACACCGTTTAAGCAAACAAAGTGATCGTAAGCTTGTTTAATGAAATGACGTGTTAGACATGTCATAGGTCGTTAAGTGACCGTTTTTTTGTGAGGTGCCTAACTCGTCAATGAACATTAAGGGGTTAAATACTCCAAGATATAGTATCATTATTTATAAAGTTATTATTTGCTTGACAAAGTTTACTAATATTTAAAAATATGTCTTGTATTTCAAAGTGACCTTTTAAGCATTCACAGATAACACTATTTACACGTATTGCAAGTAGTGCAGCAGACATGCTCATTCAGGGCCGGCCCTACAATGGAGCCGAGTGGGGCAATTTGCTGCCCCAAGCGTTTTTTTTTAAACGTTGGAGAGAGAGGGGCGCCGAATGGTTTTCGCTTACCCGCTCGGCGCCCCTCTCTCTCCTCTGCGAGCCCTCTAGCTCGGTCTCGGTGTCGGCTTGTAATGCTGAGCGCCGGAAGTGACGTCAATTTCCGGCGCTCATCATTGCAAGCCAGCACCGTGGCAGAGCAGGGAGACTCGCCACAGGACTGTTTAAAGGTAAGTACCGGGGGGGTTTAGATAATGGTGTCGGCGAAGTTTAAAATGCAGACACACACCCCCCCGGCGTCGGCAGGGCGGCATTTTAAACTTCGCCCCAGGCAGCATTAAGTCTTGGGCCGGCCCTGTGCTCATTGAAATCTAAAATTAAATTCTAAGACACATTATATTACTACTTCTATATAACTATAGCAGATTCTATTTTGGCTAACTCTATAACAAGCCATGTTGTACTAAAAGCAATAGGACAGCTGCTCAGATTATAGTTAATTGTGTGTCGAATGTCTCTTTATATTGCTTTATGAAAGAAAAAGGCTGAATAATCAAACATAGTGAAAGTCACAGATTGAGCCAGGGAAATGTCAATTCAATTACTTTTGAGAAATGAAACTACTTCAATTTTAAAGGAAGACAAAAAGAAACAAAAGCTTTAGCAGATTTCACAGATAGAATTGAAGATGGTGTTCTGACCAAGAGCAAAAGCAGTGAAATCATGAATAAAAGTACTGAAAATGTGCACTCCAAGAAACACTGGTACAGGAGAAGAGCATATACCATTTTTAATAGTGTGTGGTTTTACATAAGCATTATTGATAAAAATAGAAACATTTTGTTTGATGTATTATACTCTCATTGGCAATTGTTTACTAAAACAATCGACCAATTTGTACTGTGTCTATCACTAGTAGATTTTGTAGATCATATATTATCTAAAATGAGTACATTATTTGCCGGTCCTTCTTATACACTAAACAAAAGGACATACACCAATGATGTCATTTGAAAATATTAATAAATCATTTCATAAGAGGACTTGGTTATACAAAGCAAGGTCCAGCAATGTGATTTTTCTTGGGGAAACAGACGACCTTTTCCCCCTATATAGCAAATAGATTACAGACTAAATGGTAGTTATCTACTAACAGAGAAGACAGATGTAAAAGTGTCACACTAATGGTAAAAGTATCGTGCAGACATATTTTACATGTGCCAGTGCAACAATAGGATTTGTTAGCACAAGTAACAATAAAAACACGATCAATATATTTTAGTGCCAGCACAAGTCAAAGTAATAATTTTGTCAATAATAAATAATACTTATTTAAAAGAAAAGATAATAGGTTTATGTATTGACCTGGGTAGAGTGATTCTGGATTATATGTGCCACTAAAAATGCCCTTAGAGATACAATTAGCTTTACCTTTTTTCTAATAAGAAATTCTAATTAAATATTCGGAATTATTATGCTAAATGTATTAAAATTAGAATGGCCAAAAATTCTAGGATAAAGTATGTTACTGATGCATGATTTGGGAAAGCAATATAATTGGAAAATACCACCTTTGAGTTATTACTTCTTCTGGATCAATTTGCTAGTAAAAAAATAAATATCCTGTTAAAGATCATTACCCAAAGTTAATGGTAAACTAACACAGTATATATGATTTAAAAAATCCCAGGCAATAATCTATTTATTTATTATTTATTTTTCATATTGCTGGGTAAAATGTAAAAGTTCTGAAAAGTTTTCAGTACAGAGTTGTAGAAGTAAGGAGAGGAAGTATGTATTAAATTAATACAGAATATTGCTTTAACCCTGCTCACTGAAGTTTATAATATGAAGGATCTCTTCTTAAATCTGTATCTGTTGCTCTACAGGGAATTATTAAATTGTTTGTTTTAGAAACTGACAACACATTTGATGATTTCAAGCTTTCCGTATGTATGTTTAATGCACAGGGAAGTTGATATCTTTTACTGGTTGATATCTCTGAGGTCCTGTAAGCTTATGTGACATCTTACTGTGTCGGCCCCAACAAAAGGTATTAACTAAAGATTCCATCTTCTTGTGGACCAACATGGCTACAGTATATTTTATTCCTTACATTAATTCACATAGAAATACCATCTAAAATGTAGTGTTAAATGAGTGAAAAAAAATTCAAAACATTATGCTAAAATGCTATTATAGAGACCTATACATACCAGAAAAATATGTTAATATATTTATGTGACTGATTTTAGGCATCAATAATATCAATCATAGTACATAGTACAACTAAACATTGAAATATAAGCAAATAAATCCCCTTACAATTACGTAATAAGGGCTGGTAAATACTTTCCTAGTGAGTTACTCGCAAAAACAGAGGTATGTTCAAAAAAAGCAGGTTATACATTATCCTGGAAATCATAGCTTTAAACAGACAGTGGCTACACTGGTTAGTAATAGTCAGTGTAATAGTAACTTCCCATGTATATATTTTGTTCTTTATAATATGTTCTATGACATGATAAACCTTGACATGTTGAAACATTTTTGCAAATCATATAGACAAAGTAACTTTTCTGTATATGATGTTTTATACATATATCCAATAGAGGGCACTGTTTGTTAAAATAAACTTTAGGCTTGAATATGTTTGGACATAGTGTGTCATGAATAGGAGGAATTACATATTACACTTTGATTATCTATGGATTTTTTTCTACATTTCATTTTCTTATTGACACATGAAAACGTAAATGAATGAGCCTTGATGTTTTTATGTCAAGCAGTTTGAAACATTTAATGTCAATACCGTAGCCACAATTTTCGATTATTTTATTTTCAAATGGACAAATTTGTTTTTAAAGTGAATATTATTATTTTGAAGGTTATTTTCAAACATTAGTTTCAAATCAACTATGTTCAAAAATGTTAAAGTAATTTCCTTTACCATGCAAATGCTAGTAGTAAGGGAGGGAAAATGTTTGTTTATAATAATAATAATAATCATAATAAAATAAGAAAGTGTTTGGACCTCCGATTAAATCAGAATTGTATCTTCCGAGGGTTCTTTCAAGTTACAAGAGAGATCCTACAAGAGAGTAGTCTACAAATATTCTTCTGAGACTTATAATATAGATGGCCAAAACATTCATACATATTTTTAAATAGACACAGTGGTATGCCTGTAAATGTTTGTCAGCATAGCTGAGATTGGACATCTTATTAAAAATTTTGTGACGTTTGAATTTGTACCAGTGTGGTTGAGGATTTCATATACGATTGTGCATCACTGACGTCTGAATGTACTTCAGTAAAGCTGAGTGCACATCAACAGTGTGGTGATTAGTCAGTGTGGTTATGAGTGGTCATTGTGGTTGAGTTAGCATCAGGGTGGCAAGTAGGAGTGTGCATTTGTGGTGCTTAGTGTATGTAAGTGAAAGTACAAGTAGTCAGTGTGCTTGAGTGTGCATCAGTGTGGCTTAACGTTAGGGTACATCAGTCAGGCTCAGGGCCAAACTGGCCTACTAGAAAACCGTGAGATTTCCCGGTGGGTCGGCTGGTCCAGGCCAGAGAAATCTGCAGGTGAGGTAAGGGGGTACGGGAGGTTGAATGAATGTCTGCGTTAGTGAGTAACTAAGTAAGTGAATGCCTGGCCCAGGCAAGCTCTGTAGGTGGCACAAGTGGCAGAGACACCACTTGACTTTAATATACCCATTGACAACCCCTTGTCCACTGCTGCCTCCAAATTGTTATCTTTTAACTTATTTTTTGCTTTATCACAGTCAACCACTATCCAAAAATACAATGATGGCCATAAATGAATCTGGTTTTCTTCTCACTCTGCAATCCAAACCTCTAAAGGTGCTCTAGTACTGCTAGGTGTCTGTAGTGAAAATTATATTTACCTAAATTCAAGCTCCTTTCCTAAACTACTATACTAAACAAATTCTCCCCCTGACCTCTAAACTTCTGGAATACTTAGCATACACTCATCTAACATACTTTATTTCACCTAAATTTTTACTTGACCCTTTCCATTAACAACACTCTTCGGAGACAGCGCTTGTGATGGAGACACGTACTCGGACTGAGTAGCTCCACCGTAGAGATCTTCATTGCCTCTGAAAACTTAATTGCTCAAGGGATTAACCCTTCATATTCCCCCAAGCACTAGCTGAGACTTTGTGTAGGGGTAAAATAGAACTCCCTTCAACTACCAGACAGCCTGGTGCCTCCATACAGTTCTGTGGCAAGCAATGCCCATTTGACAAAGAGTGACTAATTTGGGGTGATTCAGAGGGAGCGGCTTCCCGGCACATCATGGACACAGCACTAGTCTGAGTACTAAATGATCACCTTATGATGAGACAATCCTCCTGGATCTCTCAAAGGCATCAGACACTATTGACCATGATATTTTAATAGAGCTCTTACAGCACACCTGTAGGGTACAATGCTTAACTGGTTAAAATCTTTCTTCACTGGTAGATAACAGAGAGTAACACTTTTCTCATTATCTCCCACTTCTTTGTATCTTTTCCCCTTTTTCTCCTCATCATTTCTCAATTTTCTTATCTATCTCTCTCCTTTCTCACAATCTTTATTTCCTCTTGAGAAGTAGCATTGAGACAGAAGTCTCAAGGGCCAAAATAATTTTGGACACATTTTTTGTTTCATTTTTGTCTCCAGTCCTATCTCTGCCCCCCTGCACTCTCCCCCCACCTTGTATCTGCCCCAGCCTGCTCACTTACCTTATCTAGCTGTTGCCTGCTTTCTGATCTCACTCCACAGAGGCAGAAACCATACTGATAGGTCATCAAGATAGGTGAGGAGAGAGGTCAGCATGTGACACAGTGTCTGGCTGCAGAGAAAAAAGTGGAGGAGTGTGCAGTGCCTGCAATAGAAGCCACCCGAAATTATAATATAATTCTTGCTTGTCTTATTTAATGTAGTAAAGTCCCTCCTCGATATCAGAGATTTGTATGAACGCATAAAGCAGGCAATTTTTGGTAAAAAAAAACTAAGTCTAGTTCATGGAAAATGTGTTTGAAAACTGTAAAAAAATATGTACAGTATGCATATTGAAATATTATATTAATGTCATGTTGTTAGTTTAGACTTCCTATTGAAATATGTTTAACCCTTTAATGACAAGACTGTTTCTTAGTACACTTTGGGACAAAGGCTCTTGTAACATTTTTCAGTGTTGCTGTTTAGCTGTAATTTTAAGGCAAGACAGGAGGCTTCCTATTTTGTATTTCTTCCTTTACTCTCACCAACATCAGCAAAGAAAGAGTTAATAAAACAACTGGTAACAACCAATGAAAAACAAGAACCATAGGTATATAAGCCATCACACACTCCCCCTCTTCCTCTTGTTTTGCTGCTCACCGTAGCTGCAGGTCATATCATTTTATATGCTATTTGCACAGATTTTATTGCTATATTATATATTGTCATTTCTTATATATTATTGCAATTTCCCTTGTACGGATTGTTGCTGTTTATTTATTTTGTTTCTTTTCTCCGTGTTCCCTCTTTTCCTGCCCTCCCATTCATGGCTCTTCTCTCCTTTGGGTCCTGGTGACCCTCTGTCCTGTCTTCCCAGGTTCCTTCCCTTTAGCAGCTTATCTACTTAGCATCCACGTTGTTTTCCTCCCTGCTGTTCAGTGCTTTGTTTACCCTCCATTCTGGGATTTGCTTACAGGGTGAGCCCCTGTCCTATACTGAGATGAGCCCTCTGTGCCTCTTACTTTTTGCTGAACTCTTATTGTGAGCAGTTTACACAGGGTGAGCCCCTGTTGATTTGATGGTTTTCATGGTGAGCCCCTGTTATCTTAACTGCTTACTCCTACCCATATTGATTATGTCTCAGGACAGCATTACTAACCAGGATGCCTTTATGGCATGGCTGGAATCAAAATTTTCCACCTCAGTCGAGATTTTCAGCTCCAAGATGACTGCCTCCATGCCCCAGCCTCAATTCCTAGCTCCTCTGGCCCCAAATACTATTCCCTCAGATTCTGACTCTGAGAAGTCTGATAAGGAGGCCCCAAGCGCCTATGGAAGGGCAGCAGCATCTTTGCTGGCAAGGGCAAGGCTCCAGCCAAGCACCCAAAATCCTCTACTACCTCTCAGCCCTCTGGGTGCTACCTAGCCAGTGATGAGGGGCCATTCCACTGTCTATCGTGGATGAGTAGCAGGTGGACTCTTCGAATGAGTCAGAGGCATCTATTAATCTGGCCTCGTCCAGGACGATGGACTCGCACTTCGTCCGTGAGTGTTTGGTGAATGAGCCCCATCATGCCAAACCCCATCATTCTGGCGGAGCATCTGTCACCCCCTCCGCTCTGCTTCTGCCTTGACAGACCTCCCGGTCCTAGACCCAACGGGCTCCACCACCATGCACCACCCCAGGGCCACCGAATGGGGTCCCCAAGCGGGTTCGGACCTATCGGAGGTCACTCAATCCTTGCTCAGGGAGTCTTGGGCTCCGGGCACAAGGAAGTCTTACCGGTCAGCTTCAGGATGCTGGTTTTCTTGGTGCATGGGACAAGTGGCTCCCCATTCAGCCCCTTTACCTTATATTCTCAATTTTCTCAGCTCAGCCTTTTTCGAGATGGTAAGTCGTATGGGACCATTAATCTTTTCCGTTCGACTATTTCTGTTGGCCATGTGGATTTCTCGGGCGAGTCCCATTTACTTCGGGGCATCCGCCTGTCCAGACCTCCGGCTCCGCGCTATGGTTTCCTGTGGGATGTGGCAGTGGTTCTGGATTTCCTGCGGTTTTCTGCATGTATATGGCTCGCACAGAAGCAGTTAGGTCAGCTTCTTCCCAGCTACGTTAGCCCCTACGTTAGCCAGGTGGGTTCTCTGGCTCCTTTCTCTGGCAGGCATTAAAGGTTCCTTTGGGGCCCATTCTGTCAGGGGCACAACAGCCTCTGGTGCTCTCAGGGCAGTTGGGGCCCTGAGTGACATTTTGCGGGCTGCTGATTGCTCGCGTGCTTCCACTTTTCGTACCTTTTACTTTCACCCTCTGTCCTCGGTGGCTTCCGCCTTAGTTTTAGGCGTTAAAACTGCAAAATAGGAAGCCTCCTGTCTTGCTTTAAAATTTCAAATTATTCTAGCCTTGGTCCCTGAATAATTATAATTTTAATAAAGACAGGAGGTGAGTATTTCCCCCCCACTCCCTTCCCTGATGTTTATTATTCTGATTATTATTATGTTGCCATTGCACATTTTGCTTGTTGCCTTATGCTCGGGTTGCTGCGGTTACCATTTATCCAGGTTTTTCTAGAGGAATGTGGTCCTGTTATGTTGTCTCTTTCATTTTTCAAAAAACAAAATACTGTCTGCACTTCACACCCTAATAAAGTTGGCAACAAATATATAAACATAATATAAATGAGAGGTTTTGGTTATATGAATTGGCCAAAGGATAATTAAGCTCACCCGCCACGTCAAGGCACACTCTCAATAGGGTGAGAACCTACTCTCACCTCCTACACAGTGGGCACACAAAGCAGTTTATACTGCAACCAAAACCAGATTAATGTGTTGGGGGAGGTGCAATTAAACCTCCTCCCATTTAACCCCTGGACAACAAGCTGCAACCAGACTGATGAGGAGCCAACAATCTCAAATATGCGCAAACAGGGAAATGAAAAAATGTCGGTGCGCTAAGCTAGTCACAGGCTCAAAAAAACAAATGTATAATATACAGTGTGTTGGCTATACAATGTATAAAAACAAAATACTGTCTGCGCTTCTCACCCAAGAAATATATAAACATAATATAATATAACTGCTTTGTGTGCCCACTATGTAGGAGGTGAGAGTAGGTTCTCACCCTATTGAGAGTGTGCCTTGACGTGGCGGGTGAGCTTAATTATGCTTTGGCCAATTCATATAACCAAAACCTCTCATTTATATTATGTTTATATATTTGTTGCCAACTTTATTAGGGTGAGAAGCGCAGACAGTATTTTGTTTTTTGTATACATTGTATTTTTGAGACTAGCTTAGCGCACTGACATTTTTTCTTTCTTTTTTCAGCTTGATCCATCGTATCCAGTCTGATGTATTTTCTGTGGTTGGAGTTGCCTGTGGCTGACTCTCTGGTCGAAGTTGTTCCTGTTCTGGTTCTGGTTCACGTTCACACAATTCCAGTTCTCATTCATGACATTGAATGGAATTCTTCTGCTTCGGTTCTCAGCTCTCAAAAGAGGGGGGAGTGTGTGAGGGCTTATATACCTATGGTTCTTGGTTTTCATTGGTTGTTACCAGTTGTTATATTAACTCTTTATTTGTTACTGTTGGTGAGAGTAAAGGAAGATATGCAAAAGGAAGATATGCAAAATATTCGCCTCCTGTCTTTATTAAAATTATAATTATTCAGGCACCAAGGCTAGAATAATTTCAAATTTTCTTCTTTCTTATTTTGTACACCCACACACATTATATATTGTTTTTTTAGATACCATTATTTTTATCATATCATCTAACTTACTATAAAAAATTGATAAAATATGGTAATTGTTTGTTTAAAAAAGGACTTTTTCACACTTTTATCTGAAAAATCTTTTACTCTTCTGCAAAAACTAATGAAAAAACCTGCTAAATAGACTCTACTATTTGTTCTGAAATACCCAATGTTTTTATGTTTTTTTGCTTTTTTTCTGCAAAACCATTTTTTCTGCCTCATGTGCTAATTCAGGTATCTTTGAAGCCGGCCAATGCAATTTACCCCATTAAACCATATATTTTTGAATACTAAACACCCCAGGGTATTTCAAATGCTGTTATTTTAACAGTTTCCATGCACTAATTCTACTATCAGCCTTTGCCAAACTTAATGGTAGTCATTTTTTTATATTTTTTTTCACACACATTGTACTTTAGGTGTGAATTTACCGCAGCTGGTATATGTCACTGTCAAACACGCCAATATGTGTTTAGTAACATCTCCCAAGTACAGTGACACCCCCCATGAATGTTTGTTGGGTTATTTGGGAGATAAAAGGCCAAGGTGTGAGGTGCGGATTTTTTGGTGATTGAATATTTGTTTAGTTTGTGCCCATGTTCAATATTTGGGACCTCTTTGAAGCTGGCCAATTCAATTTACCCCATCAAATCATACATGCCTTTTTTAAACTAGGCACCCCATGGGCTTTTGAAAATTTTTGTGAAGATATAGTGCTAATTGTAGGACTATATGTATACATATATATGGACTTTTTTTTAATATTTTTGTACTAATTTTTTAATTGTATTTTACTAATTACATTGTGATTAGTGAGCTGGGCTCCATTGACCTGCATGATTGCGGCATTGCAGCTTTTAAACGGCAGCCCGTACATGTACAGGGTTTGTCATGTCGTGAAGGAGTTAAAGATACAAAAATGCTGAAAATGTTTTGTTTCATTCTTGGTCCATATGTTTTTGGACAATGAATTTTGTTTCCAGCCCTTGGTTTGGTTTAGACCAAATTCTGAGGGCTTTTCCCATTTGGAAATAAAATTAATTGTCCCTCACCTCATTCATTGCTCTCTCACACTCTCATGCTATCTCGCTCACATGTACTAGCTCATACTGTGCATTTCTGCACATCTCTTTCTCCAAAAAATCTGTCTGTATTATTCAGTATAGTTGTTACTTCATAAATTTCATTAGCTATGGTTAGGAAATTAGATTAGTGCTGTATCGGTCCCAGTAATGCACAATAACGTTTGCTGTTTTGTTGTATCTGGTTCATTTTATTGAGTCAACATATGTAATAGAATATCATACCCTAGGATACAGGAATAGCTGTTGAATGCTGGTCCTTCAGGGCAGAATTCTGATCTTTGGGTGGGTGGAGTGACATCTAGTTCCGCCTGGCCCTGCGAACGTTGCCTACTGTGTCTCCCGCATTTCCATTCACATCTCCCCTGCATAAGTTCACTTCATCACAGCATCCATGTGAAAAAACATAGGAGACCTCCAACCAATATACCGGCAAGGTTTCCAAATATGCTCTTTAGCTATCTATGTAATTTTGTTATTTTTTTGTAAATATCACAATTTGCTTTTGAACATTTTTTGTAAACATGTATGGCATATTTGTTCAGATTCATAAAAATATTAATTTTAACATATATTGTTAAATTCATAATTTGTACTAAATTTTAGTTGGCATTTTGATGGACTCTGATTCACCCTCTCATACACTCTTTCTTATTCATCCTTTCTCATGCTCTCTGTCAATGTCTCCCTATCTTTCCTGTGTATTTGCATACCCTGCTTTTTTGCTCTTTGTTTCTTCTTTTTTTCTTTCTTTTTTCTGGTCTGCTTGTCCCAGCAATCTGCAGCATTATCCCGGCTTGATGTGGTAGTTCCACAACAGGGCAGAGCCCTGGCACACACCCTCTCCTCTGATTGTATGGGGAGGCTCTGCCCGATTGGAGAAGTAATACACCAGGACAGAATAATGCAGATGGATCAGCGATGAACGAGAAGATTTATTTATTTATTGCTCTCTGTGCATATGTCTGTAGTAGTCTCGCCTGGTAAAGTACTTCCCCAGCAGGCTGGAGCCTCAGCTCACACCCTCTCCCTGGTTGGAGGAATGGGGGAAAGGCTCTGCCCTGTTGCAGAAATACTACACCAGGCCAGAATAATGTAGATGGAGAATTTCTATACTTCTTCTCTGCTGATCCGACTGCATTATTCTAGCCTGGTGTAGTAGTTTGATACAAGGTGGAGCCTTGGCGCAAACCATATGGACTACCTCTCTCCTATTCCTCCAATTGAGGAAGAGGTTGTGTGCAGAGGCTCTACCTTATTGGCTTCCACCTTACTGGTGGCTAAATGCAGGGGAGAGTTTGGAGAAGTGGAGGCACAGAAACAGTTATCAGAGAAGGTAAGGAGACATTGAGAGTATGAGAGAATGTTAAAGAGCAGGTGGGAGAATGTGAGAGAGGGTGAGTGACAACCAATTTTCTGCCTGAATCAAAAAAGCCCTGTAAATTTTATCCAAACTGAAAAGACAGGAAACAAAATTTGTTTTGTCTAAAAATGAATGGACCAGAAACGAAAGGAAAAATTCCATCAAATGGTTTTTGGTTCATATCTAATATTTAGCACAGTTCTGGTGTTTTTTTTTAGCACCAAAGATATCTTCATCCTGTGTGAATGCAATACTTATTGCTGACTAGCAAAATTATCACTTTTATATAGACATGTATTTTCATCTACCAGCAATATTTAACATATTTAATTGGTATTTATTTTCTCGATAAAGTTTCTTATTGAGTAACTAACACTGTTCTCTGCTTGAATGCCTTTTAGGTAAAGGACAATATTAGAATTGGAAGTGTACTATTCATTTGTTTTTCCTTGTCTGAACTTGAAAGTAAAAGAACTAAGCAGAAAAGACTCGAATAAATTGAGATGCTGCAAATACCCAGCTACTGAGCAATGAGGTTTCAAAGTCTGCCAGGAGAACAATTCCTTTTAATCCATCTAGAAAAAGGTCTAGTGCTACTGCCCTGTACACACAACAAGCAGTTTCTGACAAATGCATAAATTATACACTAATGAGTTACAGTACACACTGAATTTATTTAAGAACATACATCCTGACTATATATTGAATACTTATCCATATAGAAGTCCCTGTTATGATATCCAGTAAAAGTGAATAAACTCTCTAAATGTTTCTCTGCCTTCTCTGCTCACAACGTCTGCTTCTGCCGACCACTTCCACATCTTCTTCTATCGTCAATCTTTAATCAACTATCTTCTTTTTACGTCCGCATCTCCGAGGACGTAACCCGGAGGCAACTTCTGCCAAGAAGGTGGTGCTGTGGTGACGTCCTCCAAGATCCTCCAATCAGGGAGAATGATATCAACGCAAGCACCACCATATTGCCCTCAGTTCACCTCAACCGCCAACATATTACACATATAAACTGTGAGGAACTTGCTACATGTGAGATGGAAACAATATTTGCATATGGGCTTTAAATAGGGTTGTGTGTGTGAATCATACTAGGGTTAGTATGCAGAATCACTGTTAAGGTGTATTTCAATAAAAGAGTTGTTCAATTATTTAATAAGGTATGATAATCAGTCATATTAGTACAATAATGGTGTGAAATGTTGCATACCAAACAAGTTATTGCTATTAATTAACTCATACATACACAGGGTAAAACAGCAATTTAACTCATACAAATTATTAAAGAAATAAAGGAACCATTTACCGTGTGTTAATTTCAAGTGCCTCTCGGTAACACCAGGTATGTTGGTAGGAGTTGTTTTGTATGTTGTATTATACATATTTATCCTGGTACATTCCTAAAAATAGGAATATACTCATTCTTTCACATTCTGACTGTCTCATGCTCTCATTTTCGTTCACTCTCTCCCTCTTTCTAAATGGTGACCACTTCCGTGTCTGCTACGATTTTGCCCTATGTTGCCATGATTTTACCCTAAGGCGAACTTCTGCCAAAAGTGTGGCACTTTCTCTGCCCCTCTCTCAATTGATCCTCTAATTGTAGTGGAAGTGGTCGGCAGAGAAGGTAGGGAACATTTAGAGAGCATGAGAGTGAGAGTGAAAGGACCCAATGATTTTGGATGAAAATTCTGAGGTTTTTTTACATCCTTTTCATCTAATTTGTTGGTTAATGTAAATTTGCAATTTGTACAAATTCTGAATGCACAAGTCTACCGTATACAGTAATGTAGGCTAGCATTGTCAAAGACCTTATTTTGTTCCAATAAACTTCCTTTATCTGCAGACCTGGTGGCTGCTATTGCTGTCATGTGCTAATTTGGGTGGCTTGCCCTCCTCAAACATTGGTTATGGCCATTTCTCCATAGAACTCCATTAGTCATTGTGTCTGACTGAGTGATTAAGACTGAACCATTATGTAGTTTACCACCGGCAGAAGAATACGGAATTGTTGTGTTTTTCTAGTAGACTGGGCTAATACAACAGATCTAGAACATATGCAAAAGGCTAAAATGCAATTACCTGAAAAAGATTCTAATATGTAAAAACTACAAGACAAAATAACACAATAATTTCAAAAATTTATTTTTATCTAAAACAAAATAAAATATTTGGTGGAAATTCCTCTTTAATTTTTTTGTCTTGTCATTGACAGAACAACATGGCCAACACTATATGGGTTTGGATTTTTATCTCTAAAGTACATTGTTTTACATTATCATTAAAATGCAGCTGCTATTCTCTTGATCATTCTTCCAATTTACAGAAATCATTAGCAATTTGAGTTTTTATACCAGGGATCTGTACCCTGCTGCAAACATTTGTATTGTCTACAAAAAACATACCTTACCTTTAAGGAAAAGAAGGCAATTTTTCTGTAAGAAGACAGTATCTTGACCTTGTGCATATAGTTGAGGAGTTTAATTATAGCTGTTAGAGAATAGGAGTTATTAAGCAGCTTCTCTCAACCTGTTGTCACTACACAACATAGGAAGGAGACACCGAAGTCAGGTAGGGCGGGTAAGGGATAAGTCCAGCAAGCCGAGGTCAGGGAGCCAGAGATCAGAAACGTCGTAATACAGGCCGAGGTCAGGATATCAGAAGACAGGATAAATGGGAACAAGCCAGGTAGGCAACAGGAGAGCAAACAGAATGCGTACTGAGGCACTATGAAGATAGGCATGACCATCAGAAGGCAATGACTGAAGGTTTCAGAGTCTCTTAAATAGGTACCAGAGTTTGGGCGCCAATTAGCATTTTCCCATCAAGTCCCGCTACTTCACTTTCTCTGCGGCCATCTTGAGTGTGGCGTATTCGTAACCTCCCTGTATAATGCGAGGCCATCTCCCTCCAGCGCCACTAGGTGGTGTGAAGAGGAACGAGTCTCTTGACTGCAGCTGCCGAGAATCCTGCGTGGAAGTGGGAGGTCTCCCTCACCTTTGCGACGGCTGATGATGCTGTACAGAGGCGGGGAGTCTCCCCCTTCTTCACGGCGCCTGCAGTTGCAGTTCAGAAAATGTAGGACGAGTCTGGTGGCTTTGATTGCTTGCTGACATGGAACTGGCTTTCATTCCAGGTGCCTGAATATATTTGTCCATGGTGGATTCTGATGCTCAGGAACATCATAAGCACATGTACTGGTGTATCTGAATTGTAATGCCAACAGGAGATGTGCCAGGCTGGAAGTTACCAAAATGGTGTATCAATATAACAGTGAGGTATAGATATGCGTAAAGTAGCCTCAGTTCTGGACAGATGCCCCAAAGTGTAACCATGAAAAGCTCCAAGTAAAAAACAATCCACTGACATGATTGCAAACACATCAGGGCTGATTGAATGAAGTCCTGGTGTGGTTTGCCAAGGACATTGCTTTCTTAATGTGGATAGACCAGTCCCTTTAAGAATTTAAGAGCATGTGTAAATTTGTCTTAAAACTGTGCCATAAATCCTTAAGTTTCTCCCACTAAATGACCTCTGCTGTTAACATAAGTGTTCTCATATGCATACATTTGCACCCTTGGATCACTGGGCCATCATTAGCACCACACTAGGCCTGACCAAGGGCATCGCCCCAGCCCCCCACCATGGTCCCTGCATTAAAAGGCATGCCATACCTTTAAGACACAAAGAGCCAGTATGTAATGTCTTATCCTGGTGCTCCATGTCTTAAAGGTGCGTAGTGCCTAGGCCAGGATACGTCACTGCTCATAGTCCTGTCTATAATAGAAAAAAAAGAAAAAATAATGCAAGCTCTAGTGCACCAGTCCTTTACATGTTGTAGACAAGATGTCAGTGTGATATCCTTGATGAGGATGAGAATATTTGTAAACAGGGGAAGGATAACAAGAGATCATATTACACTTAAGTTATGTTTTAAGCCTCATATCCTGCAAAACACTGGAGCACATTGCCCCTTATACATAGACAGGCTATCTTACAGAAACAGATTTCTAGAAACCATTCTTCTTAAAGGAGTTTTACCTATCTTTCCATGCAGGTTGTCTGCTTCTATATCTTAGTGGTCTACAAAGTCGTCATGAAACAATCAGTACATAGAACGATACATGGATAGGCTGCTACCAATTTTGCCTTATGGTCAGGTGTGTAGGTATCAGAGCACACCACAGAGACCTGTGACACCTGATAAGTTAGCAGATGAAAAACCAGGGAATGGTACAGCAATGGTTTATTCCACTGAGCAGCAATAGACAAAAATGCAAAAACAGTACCATACAGCAATCCGGGGTCTGGGATAAGAGAGTGTCAAAGTCCATATAATCCAAAATGAGTATCCAGTAATAAAGTATGGGAAATCCAGGAAGGGACTTGAACAAATAAGCACTGATTGAATAGTGCTGGGGGTTTAAATAGTCCGCCAAATCCTGGCTTCAAGCCGCAGACCCTGAAGACACTCCTCTTCAAATAGGACTCTGTTAGTGGTGACTCACAGCCTTTGGTTTATCCTCCTCCCTTGGAGCTGCGTCATCGGACCTAGTACTTGTGGTCCGCCGATGGAGGGGTGGATGCCCGGTAGTGTCCCCGCAGGGGTGAAGACCCTCGTGGACGGCGGGGAGACAAGGTAGGTTCCTGACACTTATCTTAAATATAATCCTCATTGCTTTATTAGTTTATGATAAGTGCTATCCTAAATAACCTAAGATTCTAAGTATACTCAGCAATTCACCAGCTTAAACCAACTGTAATGCTTTATGTTTAAAATACAGTATGGATGACCTACTTAATAATTTGTCTCCTTTGAGACAATTCATTTCTTAACTACAAAAAAAATTAATTGGTCTTATAGCTTCGTCATAGCAATTCTCTAAAACCCACCTTCATTTCTAAATAAAATATTTTGATGCCAGGACACTAGGAAATGCTTTTCATGTTTAGTAGTTGCTTTTTTAACATCCTCAAATCAACTGCGTCATCTGTCAGGTAATACTTTGTGATGGCTTGTTCTTGTCCTCTCTCCTCTAATTCAGTGAATAATGTATGTGTACTGTCTCCAGCTGTGCATGTAGTCTATATTGTGGACACTTTGAATATAAACTAGCTGCCAAGCAGGACTATTTAAAAAATAATATACTCAGGAAATCTTCAATCCATGTTGGAAAACTTTGGATAGGATAGTGTTTTTATTCACAATTACAACACTTCAGGCCCACACTGTATTTTTCTATATTGCGATAACCTGTATATGTCACGCCCCATCCAGGCAGCGGAGCTGCATATCTCTGAATTTCCCAGTCTCGCTAGAGTTCCCCTTTGCTGTAATCCATTCCTGGATTTCCAAATGCTCTATCCTGTACTTCTGATTCCTGGATTCCAGTTCTGCTCTTTGCTTCAGCTCTGTTTCCTTTATAAGGTTTGTCCCACCCATTATGTTTGTCTCAGTCTGCAGTCTACAGGTATGTTTCTCTGATATGTGTTTAGTTTCAATGTTTAATACTTCAGTAGGTAGGGTTTAGTGCTAGGATCCACCAAATATTGGAGTACTTTGGCGTAGTGGTGGGCTAAGCATACTATGGCCATAAGATGCGACTAAATCTCCAATTGTTATCATATAGTCCTAGGCTAGTCCTGTATTTATGTGTGTAGCCTGTAGCTGTAACCTGTATTCCTCATTCTGCGACCTGATTCTACTCCTCTACCTCTGTCCTGCCTTTTCTGTTCTTAGCTCCAGATATCTCTATATCCTGTGATCTGTACTGCATACCTCCTGCTGCTATTTCATGGTCCTGGTATGTGGCCACACAATCCTTATGGCCCAACACACAGGGATGTGTGGTTACTCTGCATCAGTTCCTGTGTCTCCGCTCCTGCATGGTGATTCTGCAATACCATCATCGGGCGCTCTGGGTCATTGCAGTCATCTGTATGGACCCAGTACGTGACAGTATATTTCACATATATACCTCACTTAATTAAACAAATGATGACATACAGAAAAAAAGATTTGGCAGATTAGCTCACAAAACAAAACTGTGTTTTAGCAAGACATACACTTCAAACTGTTCCCACAAAGTTAGAAGCATAGCTTCCAGGTCAGGTGTCCCAATACATATAGTATATCCAGTGGGTCATAACTAGACTTGGGTGCTGGTGTTTGTTCTCGGGGGAAAAAATCTTTATATTCTATGAATATACCCCGTTCCCATATTTTTTGGGGGGGCGAATATATTTGTATACATTTTTCATATTCTTTTTTTCCCTTTATTTTCTGTGGGTTTTCGAGCAGGGGTTAATACAGAGTTAACACTCTAACAGTTAGCAACAGCTTTGGCACCAGGATTTTAAAGGTCCTTAACAGTGATTCTATTGGTCGCTGGGAAGGGGCTCCTCTGGGATCAACCAATAAAGGGCAGCTTCTCTTCATTGGTTGATGCCAGATAAGCACCCTGCCAGCGACCAATAGAGTCTTTCTTACAGACCTTTAAAATCCTAGTGCCAAAGCCATTGCTCTCCCTAGGTCATGTTGATCTAAGGTGTATGTTGCCCTGCCATTTGCCAGGGGGACTAAAATCCGTGTTCCTCCCAGGCCAAGCTGCCCAGAGCGGTTGCCTCAGACTCAGACAACCGCTAGACAATAATAGAGTCGCTCTTACAAACCTTTAACGCCTGTCACGATTCTGAGGATTCCGGTTAACCCTTGTTATAATACGAAAACCTAAGATAGACTAAAGGTCGTATGGGGAAGGGACCAGGGAGATACCCTTGGAGATATTTAGGAAGACGAAAATGAAGAAACAAACATTATTCATGTTGTGCTTCTTTGCCTTCGTGTATGTTTATCCGCTGTCATATTAGTTTAACAAAACTATAGTGTTGGACAACAAAAACACAACATTTGTATTCATTTTCATGTTCTTCCGAATATGAAGGCATAAGTCTAGTAATAAATGCCTGTAACATGAGATAAAATAAGTATTCAAATTAACATATGCAAACATGATGTCAGACGCATATTTTGATCATGGAAATGATCGGGCTGATTCAATGACCAGACAAAAACATTATTTGTGGTGGTAAAAAAATGCAGTAAACACTTCAATGGCCTCACTAAATGTACATTTGTTGGTACACTCAAAAATTGCTACATTCAGGACCATGCCCTGGAAGCACAGTGAAGCAAAAAATAAACCACAACAACAACGTTTATCTTTCTTAATGCTGGCACAGTAACTATTTCAAGTTCTGTAGATAATGGACTTCAATCAACATGAAAAAGAAGAGGCTCATGTTTATTCTGGAATCAAAGCCAATTCAATAAACTCCGAGGAGAGGCCACATATTGAGTTGGCTGAAACACCAAAACTATCTTCTGAGCACTGGAAGGGTATGTCACGCCGTTGCTCCACCATAGAAGCCCAGCGGAAATGCAGGCAGCGGAGGTTGTTGTCAGGCACTGATCTACCTCGGTGGCTGTGTAGGGTCCCACCACGAACCGCATCCGCGTCCAAACACCCGAACCGCTGTACAGGGACTACGCAGTTGCGGAGTGGGCTGTATTACCGGCCTCTAGTAAACTGCAGCTCGCAGAAGACGGACACGTCCACGATGCTGATGGCGGGAGGGAATGTCCAACTACCCGATGACGTGGCTTCAATGCAAGAAGGCGGGGAAAAGGGATAACAGACAGATCCACTCTAAGGGTGGATAATGAGGGGGAGGAGTTAAGACCTGGCAGGGCTATATGAACCCTGGGCACTGTTCAATCAGTAATGACTTGTTCACTAAGCGGTGCCCCATCCCTGTATCCTGATTGCCTGAATTTTGCCATTCCTTGCACCTATATTGTTTGTGGATTTCCTGGCTTTTTCGACCTCGGCTTGGACTACGTAAATTTGCTGGCTATTTTCTCTAGATTGTAAGCTTGAGAGCAGGGCTCTCTCCACCAAATGTATCGGTTTGTATTAGTCTGTCAATTCTTGTCTTGTCATATCCTTTGAAAGTTACTTTGTGTTTCTTCCATTTGCAAATAATCGCGCCAACTGTGGTCACTTTTTCACCAAGCTGCTTGGAGATTGTCTTGTAGCCCATTCCGGCCTTGTGTAGGTATACAATCTGGTCCTTAACATCCCTGGACAGCTCTTTGGTCTTGGCCATGGTGGCGAGTTTGGAATCTGATTGATTGCTTCTGTGGACAGCTGTCTTTTATACAGGTAACAAGCTGAGATTAGGAGCACTCCCTTTAAGAGAGTGCTCCTAATCTCAGCTCATTACCTGTATAAAAGACACCTGGGAGCCAGACATCCTCTTGATTGTTAGGGGAACAAATACTTATTTCACAGTGTAAAATGCAATTTATAACTTATTTGAAATATGTTATTCTGTATTTTTTGTCTCCCACTGTTCAAATAAACCTACCATTAAAATTATAGACTGATCATGTATTTGTCAGTGGGCTATCAGCAGGGAATCAAATAATTTTTTCCTTCACTGTACCACTGTGATGAAGCTGATGATGGTGCAAAAGGCCTCTCCCTTTCAGCACGGGGCCAGCAATGTAGATTCATCAGCCAGTAACAGAAACAGTTTTTCTAGCTCTTAAATGAGAGTCAATGTTGGTAAGTTTAAGCATGAATGCTCGAGTTGTGGGGGAGTCCATGGTCTTAGTATGTAGTTCAAGAAGAGAAAAGTAATCTTAGGTCATCAACCATTGGGGCGAACTCCACTGAGGTTAGGTATGATGTTGCCGTGGCAAAAGCTATATGGTAATCCGGGTGATGTGGCATTGTTGGCAAGTGGGTTTGCAGAAGTTAGTGCAGAGGGCAGTGGTGGGGGTTAAGGAGGCAAGGAAGGTTACATGAGGAAGCTTCCATCGCTGACATGGCATTTCATTGAAGAGTTATGATTAACTAGGCTCATGGTTGGGCTAGTAAGAGTAAATTGGAGGTTGGTTTATTTTTGGTGTCGGTGGTTTCGAGCTGGTCGTTGGCTCAAAACCTGGTGTTGTACCAGGGAGGATCTTATGCACATGTCCCGGTGGTTATGTTTTGGTAGAGTAATTATGCTGATGAGTAATTATGCTGATGATGTTGATTGGGCATACTAGGTGGAGCTTTGTGGCATCTGATGTGGCAACATTTTCTATTAAGTGTTTTTTAGCTGTGCTGCAAAGTGTCCCTGGAAATTTTTTTAAATGTTGGCAACTATGTAAAAACATTTACAAGGCCACTGACGAAATGACTGCTACCAACTGCCTGTGCAGGAATGTTCTTCACAGTAAGTATTGCACAGTTTTGTTTCTTTGTTAGTAGTTTTGTTTCTTTGTTAAAGCTGAGTTCCTGGTAAATATGTTTATGAGCTATCTCTTTTACTCTGTTTCTGCAGGAAGTTCAGTTTTACCTCTCAGTATTTTAGATCTGATATTTTTATATTGCACATGAAACCAGATATAGTCATCCCATGATGTCACCAGTGAAATTCCCTATCTGTTTGGGGAGTGAAGTACATAACATTTTTCAGAGTAAGGGGTTTAACTTTTCTGTAGAAAATTAAAGTTAAATGTGAGTTTGTTCTGGGGCTTTCTTTATCTCCAAGCATAAAATATTCATGAATTCTGAGGTTATTTTTGGAGCAGTCAAGAGCTCTTATGTAAAGTACAAATCACTGGATACAATCTTGCTACCTTACAGTACCCTGCAGAAAATCAGTGTGAAGTGCAATTTACTTATACACAGTTGAGAACTAAAGCTAAACGTGAAAATCTGTGTTTACTTATATTAAGCAAATGAATAGTGACCATTGCTAGAGATGAGTTATAATTGGAAAACTTGGTAGATTGTAATCTGGCAAGAGCAGTGCTGTACCAGTATGTCTTAATATGTGTTAATGTAGTCAGTCTTGTACTGTATATTATAAATTGTATTGTTATTGCTAGTTTTTCCACTTCTCTATTGTAATAGCATATAGATAACATGTATTTGTAAACAATTAAATCATACTTATGATATTATTTAAAATAGTTTATTAACATTTTACAAAGAGTGTATTAACATTTTACATGAATTACTGTCAGTAGTTTTTGTGCTTAAAATATAGCACTGTTGAGAGCAATATATTTTGTCTTGCACTGGGTGTTATCTCTGTAATAAGACTGACTTAGGTAACTAAGTAAACTACTTGAGATGTATGCAAGGAAGGGGTGTGGATAATGCATAGCGGATCCAGGGAAGGGGCAGGGACTTCATCACTGCTGGCATCCCAAAGAGACCTTATACAGGGAAAAAATCCCATTGGGGACAATTGACAAGCCTGACTTTCTTCTCCCAAACGATGTTGTTGCAACGGACGGACACCTGATTTAAAATACCTTAGGACTTACGTAAAAATAATCACACTCCTATCATGCCCAGGCAGCCAGTACATGCTAGAACCTGGTCATGATAGGAGTGTGATTGCTGTTAACAATTATATTTATATATATATATATTTGATTTTTTGTCTCATTTTGGTGTGTTACTTACTTTTATTTTTAAATGTGTGGGGGGGCATCTTCGGTTTTGGCCAAGTGAATGCTGAATTTTCGGTTTCGGTCCAGAATTTTCATTTCGGTGCATCCCTGCTATATACTAAGCCAGACACTGAAGTGGTTGGCCTACACCACATGAATATTTGGCTTAGTATTTAGTAATACAGGTTGTGCTGCATTATTGTCAATGTCTGGCTCAATGTAAGTGATAGGGTTTATGCTGTACCACTATCAATGTGAGCCTCAGTATATAGTGATAGGTTTTATGCTGTACCCCATCAATGTTTGCCTTAGTATAAAATGATAGGTGTTATGCTGTACCCCGTCAATGTTTGCCTCAGTATATAGTGATAGGTGTTATGCTGTACCACCATCAGTGTGTGCCTCAGTATATAATGATGGCAGTTATGCTGTACCACCCTCAATGTCTGCTTCAGTATATAGTGATAGGTGTTATGCTGTACCCCATCAACAGTTATGCTGTACCCATGTCAATGTTTGCCTAATGATAGAAACTATACAGTTTTAACCCCTTCAGTCCCCTGTGGACGTGCCCGTACGTCCAAACAACGCATTCCAAGAATCCCCTATGGAGTACCGGTACATCCGTCCCTTCTTGCATCGGCAGGGACACATCCTTGCCGCTGCATGTGAGATCAGGCTGTCATTTGACAGAATGAACTCCCCCCTGACAGCATTCCAGTGACGCAACCCAGAAGGTCATCGGAGGACAGGATATCCCCTAAAGGGCACAGACACTGTGATCTCTATGTAAGTCTGTGGGGACTTGCATAGAGATCACAGTGTGATCGGTGCAGGGGGATTGCAGGGAGGAGAGTGAGAAACCATGTTTCTCATTCTCACTCTTCGCCCATGCTGAAGAAACAAAATGAAGAAAACAAAAAAGTTTAGTGATTTAAAAAAAATCACTAAAATAATACAATAAATAATATTTAAAAAAAAACCAATAGTGAGCTAAGTGATATCATTGTGACATCACTGGCATTAATAACATGTTCAAGAGGTCCCTAAGAGGACCTCTAACCATTTTTTTAAAAAATATATATAAAAATAAACTACAAATACAAAAATAAAATAACAAAATATTATAAAAAAGATAATAATATAAAAAAGAAAAACCCTTACATCCCATTGCCCTAACACAACATCTAAAAAGTATAACCCTCCTCCCCCCGTTCACAACCCCCAAACCAGAAATTGCAAAATTGCCCCGGGACTTGAGGTACCAAAACCCCTGGGACTGAAGGGGTTAAAGTGTGTGTGTGGGGGGGCACATACAGGATCTGCCCCAGGTGGCAAATACTCTAGGTATGCCCCTGTTTTAAATATCCATAGGGTGTCTTGTTTAAAAAATAAATTATAACTTGATGGGGTTTATCGAATTGGCCGGGTTCAAAGATGTCCCAAAAATAGGACACACGCACAGACTGACCAGATATCAAAATTTCCCAAAAAAGCACACATCGAAAAGGTGGCCTTTTACCTCCCAAATAACCCACAAACCCATGCAGGGGTATTACTGTACCCAGGAGATGTTTCTGAACACATATTGGGGTGTTAAGTTTGGGGTGTTAAGTTTGACAGTGACATATACCAGGGCTGGTGAATTCATAACTAAAATAGAATGTGTGTGGAAAAAACACACAAAAAATAATACTTCACACTTTGACAAAGGCTGGTGGTAAAATGTGTACATGGAAAGAGTTAAAATACCACCATTTGAAATACCCTGGAGGGTCTAGTCTTCAAACATATATGGTTTAGTTATTTTTTTTTATAGTAAATTATATGATATCAAAATAATGACATCTAAAGAAGCCCTTCTTCATACCTCCCATCATTTCAAAATGTGAAAGAGGGACACTTTTTTTAAATCTCATGGAATTTGCCACTTATAACACGCTTTATTTTTGTCAGCACCGTCATACATATTAAAAATAACCAACATATTGAATTGAATTTCCATAAGTCTCTGCCAGACATACTACTTCTATGATGCTGGCCGAGCGTCATGAGAAGTGCAGCAAGTTGCAGATGCTAGCTGTGAACTGTGAACTTAGCCAGCCAGGTGTCCACCATAATGCTGGCTGAGCATCAATGGAAGAGTAGTCCACAGCAGCAGAGATTTTTTTAATTAAAAAAGGCTAATGTCAGCCTCCCTCCCGGGACTCCTACACACTGCCTTTACACACACCTGCCCATAAACACACATATACACATACACCAGCCCCTTTAATTTCATTAGGCACCGGCGGCCTGAAGAGGCTTTCCTGCAAACAGGATTGAAAGCCTCTTCCGGGCCGTTGGAATCCCAGTGGGCTTCACTATTTAGTATGTATATCTGGAAAATATCATAAAAAGAACGGTTGCCATCACAGTTTTTAGTATAGCTAGATTCATTTAATAAAACTACTTCCAAGTTGTGATCACTGTTTGTCAATTAGTGTACTTAATTAATTGAGTTATTTAGCATGTTAAGCAATTAAACATGAACAATAGTAGTGGGCAAAACAAAGTGCGACATTATGCTTCGCAAGAATTCTTGTAAGAAATGTGCATGATGTACTGCTAAGACTGCTGGTACCGCTGCTACTACCATGCAAAATTTACATTGACTATCAGAAAGAAAAGCAAAACAGTTGTCTTGTTATGTCTGTGTTATACTACTGTGTTAGAGTGTGAGGTGTTAGTATATGTGTGGGTTAGTGTGTGAGTTTGTGTGTGTGTGAGTACCATGGGGAGCAGAGCATTCAGGCCTTTATTTTCATGTTTTTAGTTTTTACAATGTCTCTGTTGAAGCATATTTCCCTCTTTCTTTTGAAACCATATTTATATAGGTAAGACATGTTTTTTATGAATAAAACGTAAAAAATAAGAAAACTTGATGATTAAAAAAAAATAATAAATTTCACACATTTGCAATGTGGCCCCTTGCAAAAGAGATCTCACCAACCAGCCCATTTCCACTATGAATTGCATGTCTTTAGTGTTAATGGGCTGGTTGTAGTGCTGGCATATGACATCATAACTCAACACTTATTACTAAGGATATTAGTCTGCCCTGAGTTAACATGGCCTGAGATAAAAATGGTGCTATTAGTATGGAATACATGTGTGTCACCGCTAGTTTCTACAGTTCATAAAGGTGTAGTGGTTTTATGGCTAATCTTTAATTTATTTGGTTTACACTGTTTAAAAAGAAAAACAATTCTAGTCTGGCTTCTTAAAATGGTTATTAATATATAATAACATGAAGTCCTTTTTCCAAGCTCTATGTGTCTGGTTAAAAAGTTTTTATCTGCTCACAAAATAGAGAAAATAAATTGTCTATACTATTGTGTGTTTTAGATAGGGACTACTGACATACTTGTGCTCTACCCTGTCTTGTAATATCACTGAAAGATGTTTTCACTTTTGATTTTTACTTTTATTGTAATGCCCACAGATCTTTATGGTTGGATCCTGTTTTGAGACTATTAAATTCACTTTAAATGATATGACACTAGACTATGCCACTAAAATTATTGCATAAACTTATCTCAAATATTGATATTTTCATAATCAGTAGAATTAAGATATATGGTGTTACTTACCCGTCCTCGGTTCCCACGTCGCCGCAGCAGCCGCCACGCAGGAGAGGGAGACCCCCCTCCACCGCACGGCCACCTCCGCAGCAGCCGCCACGAGGGAGACCCCCCTCCACCGCTTCCGCTGCCTTCCTCTGAAGTGCCGCGCAGGAGAGGCAGACCTCCTGGTACACGGCGTCCTGCTGCTGCGCATGCGCGACCTCTAGTGGCGAACTCGCATACTGGAGGAATTTATGAGGGGAGATTACGCCATCCACAAGATGGCCGCGAGTCACAGACACCGGAAGTGATGTCATGAGGGGCTGATGGGAGATTCAGACTTCCTCCGCGGTTCTCCATTTAAACCCCTCAGACCAGTTTCACCTTGCCTTCTGATGGTTGTCTATGCCCTGTGCTGGTACCCAGATAGCGTTTTTGTTCCTGTATTCTCGTGTATGACCCCGGCTTGTCTAACTTCGCTGTTTTCCTGATTCCTGACCTTGGCTACGTTTACGTTTATCCTGTTTTCCTGAATCCTGACCTCGGCTACGTTATATGAGTATCCTGCTCTCTGGAAACCTGACCTCGGCTTGTTTGACCTGTTCTGTCCTGGAGTCCTACCTGACCACGGTGTCTCCTAACTACTTGTACGTGACAGAATCAGAAGGCCATCATGAGACCCGCTTCGGTGGGACTTCAAGGTTCCTGTGAGGATCGTCTAGATGAGATGGATCATCGTCTGGATCAGTTTGCCCAGGTGCTCCAGACGCTTCTTCAGCGCACTGATCCCGGACTACAGATGCATGCTCCAGCAGTAGCGCCTCCACCGGTTCCTTCTCTGACTCCAGTTCCTGTGGTTCATGTTCCTATGAATCTTCCACCGCCACAACGTTACGGAGGAGATGCTGCTGCTTGTCGGGGGTTCCGAACATTTTGAACTTTCCCCTTACGCCTTTGCTTCTGACCGGGCCAAGGTTGGGTACATTATTTCGCTCCTCACCGAGAAGGCTCTGGCATGGGCATCTCCTTTATGGGAGAGGAGTACTCCAGTAGTTTGCTCTTACTCAGAATCTCTGCACTACGCTCCGTATTTGACGTGCCAGGCAGGAGGTCTACCGCTTCTTCCTCTCTGTTTAACATTCGTCAAGGGGAGCGTCCTCTGATGGACTATGCTATTGAATGTCGCACCCTTATGGTGGAGGTGAACTGGACTGGTGAGGCACTTATTGCAGCTTTTCTGAATGGATTATCAGAGACTTTGAAGGACGAGATCGCTGCTCGAGATCTTCCCTCTGATCTGGATTCTGTAATTTCTTCAGATTTCTCAGATCAACCTTCGTCTCCGCGAGCGTCGGGTGCAACGGGACAGTGTGAGAGCACGTGAGAGAAGACCTGCTTTGGGTGTGCTGGGTCTTTCCTCTGTTTCTAGCGGCACTCGGATGACGGTGCCGATTCGAGTATCCTGGCCTGAGGGATCCGTTTGCACAGAGGCTTTTTTGGACTCGGGAGCTGCAGAGAACTTTATCGATGCCCGTTTTTGTGTACAGCAGCTCATTCCCACCATGCCTAAAGACATGCCTGTCAGACTTGAGGCCATTGACGGCAGACCGCTTCACCCGGCTCAGGTTACTCAGACTACTATACCTGTGACACTCTCCGTAGGCATGCTTCACAACGAGAGACTTCAGTTCCTAGTTATCTGCTCTCCCTCTACTCCAGTCGTTTTGGGGTTTCCATGGTTGCAGACACACAATCCTACCATCGATTGGACGACGGGAGAGATCACTTCTTGGAGTCGTACCTGTGGGGAGCACTGCACCGAACCCATCAGGCTGGCCATGGTGTCTACTACGTCGGAGATCGTCGCGACAGCCCTTCCCAGTCAATACCGAGACTTTGCGGATGTGTTTGACAAGAAGGAGGCTGAAAAGTTGCCCCCGCACAGACCTTACGATTGTCCTATTGATCTCCTTCCGGGTACCATGCCACCCAGAGGCCGAGTCTACCCCTTGTCTGTTCCTGAGACTAAGGCCATGGAGACATACATAGAGGAGAATCTGAAGCGGGGTTTCATCCGTCGGTCTACCTCCCCGGCTGGCGCTGGGTTTTTTTTTGTCAAGAAGAAGAACGGGGAGCTGAGGCCATGTATCGACTATAGGGGCCTGAATAGAATTACGAGACGCAATTCGTATCCTATTCCCCTCATCTCCGAACTCTTTGATAGGTTACGTGGGGCCCAGATCTTTACCAAGTTGGATCTTCGTGGGGCCTACAACTTGGTCCGTATCCGTGCCGGCCATGAATGGAGGACAGCATTCAACACACGGTCCGGACACTATGAGTTATCTGGTTATGCCGTTCGGCCTGTGCAATGCCCCGGCGGTGTTTCAGGAGTTTATTAACGACTGTCTCCGGGACTTTCTCCAGCAGTTTGTCATTGTCTATCTGGACGACATTCTGATCTACTCTGCAGACTTGTCCACCCATCGCGAACAAGTTCGTCTAGTACTGAGTCGTCTTCGACGACACGGACTGTTTGCTAAATTAGACAAGTGCGTCTTTGAGACCCGTAAAGTGACTTTCTTGGGGTACATCATCACTCCTGAGGGGTTCGACATGGATCCATCTAAAGTACTGGCGATCAAGGACTGGCCACGCCCAATGGGTCTCAAGGCTCTTCAACGTTTCCTGGGGTTTGCCAATTACTACAGGTGCTTCATCCGTAACTACTCAAGGATTGTTGCACCGCTTACGGACTTGACCAAGAAAGGGGCCAATGTCTCCGAGTGGTCTTCCGAGGCCGTTTCTGCATTCACCCTTCTCAAAGAGAAATTCACGACGGCTCCGGTGTTACGGCATCCCAATCCTCTTCTGCCGTTTGTCCTCGAGGTGGATGCTTCCGAATCCGGGGTTGGAGCGGTGCTCTCGCAACGTGCTTCGTACAGTGGTCCACTACATCCTTGCGGCTTTTTCTCCAGACACTTCTCCACAGCCGAAAGGAATTATGATATCGGCAATAAGGAGCTGTTGGCGGTTATTCTGGCCCTGGAGGAGTGGTGTCACCTATTGGAGGGGGCTTCGGTACCTACCTTGATCCTGACCGATCATAAGAACCTCCAATACATGGAATCTGCCAAGTGTCTCAATCCACGTCAAGCTAGGTGGGCGCTCTTCCTCTCCCGCTTTCCCTTTGTGCTGATGTACCGTCCCGGATCAAAGAACACTAAGGCAGACGCTTTGTCCCGCATGCATGTACGACCAGAGGAGGAAAGTAGGGAGCCGGAACCGATTGTCCCTTCTACCAAGGTCGTGGCAGCCATTCAATTACGAGGTTATGCACCTCTCCTGGATCACATCACTCGCTCTCAGGGTCAAGCTCCGGACTCCAGGCCTCCACGGAAACTGTATGTCCCTCCCAGTTTGCGGGTGCCTATCCTTCGCACACTCCATGGCGCAAGAACCTCGGGACATGCGGGAGTGGCGCACACCCAGGACTTACTTTCTCGGACTTTTTGGTGGCCTCACTGGGGCAGGGATGTTACAGCTTTCATCCAATCATGTACCAGGTGCGCAGCTAACAAGCCCTCTCGCACTCGGCCTGCTGGACTCCTTCGGCCTCTGCCTTGTCCCTCTGTCCCCTGGACTCATGTGGCCATGGATTTTATTGTCGAGTTGCCTTCGTCCAGGGGACATACCGTGATTCTTGTAGTGGTCGACCGGTTCTCAAAGATGGCTCACTTTGTTCCGCTACGGAAATTGCCCAGCGCCTCCACCTTGGCAGACATTTTTATCCGGGAGATTGTGCGGCTCCACGGAGTGCCTTCGGAAATTGTGTCGGACAGGGGGACGCAATTCATAGCAAGATTCTGGCGCGAATTCACGAGATCCTTGGGCATCACCTTAGCCTTCTCCTCGGCTTATCACCCTCAAACGAACGGTCTGGTTGAGAGGGCTAATCAACATCTAGAGCAATACCTGCGTCTCTTCATTAATGACCACCAGGATGACTGGGTCGATCTACTGCCGTTCGCGGAGTTTGCCAGGAACAACACGCTCCAGGAGTCCACCAGAATCTCTCCATTTTTCTGTCTGTATGGTCTTCACCCACAGCCTCTTCCGGAGACAGTACCAGTATCGCCTGTTCCGGACCTGGAGGAAAGACTTGCTTCTATCCGTGCCACATGGGCTTCTGTCCATTCTGCACTGGAACGCGCTGCCCAGCTTCAACAACGTCAGGCCAACAAGAGGCGTTCACCCAACCCATCGTATCGGCCTGGCGATAGGGTGTGGCTATCTACGCGGTTCCTGAGACTCCGGGTTCCTTCCATGAAATTGGCTCCGAGGTTTATTGGACCCTTTCCGGTTCTGCGTCGGATCAACCCAGTGGCCTATGAACTCTCGCTGCCCAGGACTCTTCGCATTCCTAGAGTATTTCACACCTCCTTGCTGAAACCTTTGGTCTGTAACCAGTTTACCCGAGGCGAACGTTCTGCGACTGAGACTGTACAGAGGGCTTCCGAGAGACGCACTCCGCGGGTCATTCTCGATTCCCGGCGGCAGCAAGGCAGCCTACAATATCTGGTGCAGTGGAGAGGTCTCGGTCCCGAGGAGCGTTCCTGGATACCAGCGGCACGCCTAGCTGTGCCAAGATTGATACGTGCATTCCACGTGCATACCCGTCCTCGGTTCCCACGTCGCCGCAGCAGCCGACA
>VKOC01026833.1:0-28923 GCA_009364415.1 Spea multiplicata
CTGTGTACAAACATACAGAAATAAATGACATACAGAATACAAGTTACAAAAAGTACTAATCAATGGGAGAAACCAAAAGAAATACATATATATATATAATATATATATATATATATATATATATATATATTATATATATAGATTATATATAATCCTTGTGGGAGATTCAGATGGTAAAGGTTCTCCGTGCAGTTGTTAAAAGAAAGAGAACTTTCTCTCAAGATCTACAATCTTCTTATATTGAACCCTGGTTGTTCCTAAAATGACCAGCCCCCTTAGGTGGGTCAGAGGGGTTTGGCCTTGACAGTTTATGGTCCACTCTATCATACCTGTCAAGAGCCCAGTGCAGACTTCTACCTAAGAAGCAGTAGTCTTCCCAAAACTAGCCATTTACAATATACCATTTTGATGTTATCGTATTCCTCATATCTTTGTGAATATTTAGATACCAAACACACTAGGTTTATCTATTTTGGCAAGTAGCCATTCTCATCTCTCAAGAGAGAAATACACCAGCTAGGCATGTTTGGTACCCAACAAAAGGATACAACATGGACAATCCAAATATTCATTCATATTGGACCCTCTCACGATAAATACACAGGATCTCAATATTTCATTAACAAAGCCAATAGGGAGGAGGCTGTCTCTCAGGCCTCTCCAGTGGCCCCAGCGATGGAGGGTTCCGTCACATGTGGTAACATTGGAAAATGGTTATGCAGTGATGCCACCATCAGGGGATCCATCCAGTTACAACAGAATGTTTTTGGACTTTTTTTTACGTTAAAAAAAATGTTAAATGTTTATTTTTATGAACAAGTGTTAAAATTAATCATGTATGTTCCCAAAAATCCTGACATGGAAATAGTTAAAATACTAGCATTTCAAATACCCATCAGAAAATATATGATGGGGTAAATTGCATGGCCCGGTTCACAGATGCCCCAAATAAGGCATAGGCACAAACTGACCAAAATGGGAAAAAGTACACACAATTTGTGTGATGAAAAACACACAATAAATTAGATTTAGTGCTGGGAATGGGTTAAAATACCAGCATTTTTTCATTAGCGTGTGTAGATGAGTAAAAGATTTTTCAAATAAAAGTTCATTTTTGGTTTGTTGCATGTGATTATGTTTGTTATTCATCCCAGGACACCACGCTCCTTTTTAACGCCTTAATGACAATTGACGGTCCGGGCACGTCACCCAAAAACGAAGGGTTAACGACAATTGATGTGACAGGACCGTCATGACTTTAAATTACATTCGCTTTCTGCACCCAAACAGCGTTGCTGTAATGCCTCGACCTCGATCGGCACCAGGGGCCATGACTGGCCCCTCCCCGGGGCGTCAACATCCGCCATACATTGTATGGCGGCGGATGCACGTTTTAAAAGTGTTTAAATGGTGTCTCTGGAATGCCTCTTTCAGGAAACACCAAATACTTACCCCAGGACGGGCTGTGACCGCTTCGGAGAGCGGTCACAGTCGCCGCTGCAAGTGATCTTCGCCATCCGCAAGATGGCAACGGCCCGGGAAAAAAAATAATAAAGATGGTCTCCAGACCCTCTACAGAACTCTGGCTCCACTTGCAGGTTGAATACAAGTACTGCATTCAACCATGCAAGTCCCAGCTTTCTAATCATTAGTGATTAGTAAAATAAATTAAAAAATATAAAATTAGAAAAAAAATAGTTAAAAAAACAGTAAAATGTAAAAATAATTTCCCACTGATGTCACTATCAGGGGAACCTTCAAGTTGAGAAAAATGTAAAAAAAAAAATTTAAGGGGCGTGGTCTGCTGCTCAACAAGATGGCTGCTTAGGCTTTGTGCTCTGCGGTCCCTCTCCGATATTTTAAGCTATCAGTGCGACTTTTTTCACCTTTTTTCGTTATGGGGAAGCACAATCGATTACCTGGCACCCCCAGATCACAGCCGCAAAAAGAAAAGGGTTCTCATACCTCTGTTAAGAAGTATTTTCAGGGTCTGCCAGAGCCGGATTTTGGAGACTCTGCTTCCAAGATGGCTCCCGCCAGTTCCCACGAGGACGGTGCGGACGACAATGCTTCAGAAACCTCTCACCTGTAGGATCCTGCACTACGACACGTACTGAAAATGCTGCCTGCGAAGGAGGAAATGATACCCCGGATCGAAAAGGCTACGCAAGGCATACGGGAGATGCTCTCTGAAATCCATTCTGACGTTCTTCAGTTGGGAGAGCGGGTAGCTGCTACGGAGGAGGACAACGTACGCATTATAAGCACGGTGGATCTCCTGTCACAACAATTTGCTTCTCACACCGACACGATTAAAATGCTATCGCGGAGGCTGGAAGACCTGGATAATAGAGGCCGAAGGAATAATCTTAGAGTCCGAGGCCTGCCCGAATCGGTTTCCCAGGACGACCTGGCTTCTACCCTGCAACATCTCTTCAATACCGTACTTCAGAGGGATCCGGACACCCTAATAAAGTTCGAAAGAGCTCATAGAGCTCTGCGCCTCAGAGGTGATTCTGGGGGTCCCCCGCGAGATGTTATTTGTCGGCTACACCATTACCCACTCAAGGACCAGATTTTGCGCAAATGTCGCTCACATCCGACCCTCAAGTGGCAAGATTCTGAAATTTCTCTTTTCCCGGATTTGTCCCCCATAACGCTGCAAGCACGACGACTACTGAAGCCTCTAACGATGGCCTTACGCGACGCTTCCATCCCTTACCAGTGGGGCTTTCCGTTTGCCCTTATTGTGAGACTGGATTCCGCTACACACGTGGTTCGACAGGCTTCGGATGTGCCGGCGTTCTTGGATGCCCTCGGACTTCCTAAAATACATGTCCCGGACTGGGAACCGTCGTTTGAGACTCCTTCGCCCCTCCGGGATCCTTCGATGGATTGGTCCCCCAAACCGAGGCGACACAAGCGCCAGAAGACGCCGCGCCCGTGATTGTCCTTCCGATCCTGGGTCTCGTTCTGACCCCGTCCTTCTATTGGCGGACATTCTGACCTTCGACACAGCGGTTCTGGGGATATGCGCCCTTGCTTGTGGGCTGTCGGACATGTTCCTAGCTGCCTCCGATAGTTCTAGGATAGTTTTTTTGGTTCTCCATTATCGACTACCAAACCGTATGTTCTATGCTGTGCCATGTAGGGCATGCCGTTTTATTATTGTTTTCTTACTGTTTTCTTTTTGTGAACGTCTTGCCCCTTGCTGTCCGATATTGGAGTGCTCTGGCGCTACCTGGGTCATGTCTCCTTAGGGGTTGTTTTTCGTTCGCAATGTATTGACCACACACACTTTTCCCGGGGCCTAGGTACTCTAGGTTATGCCCTATCCAGTAGTTCCTGCAAGCTCTTATGGGGCTTTGGTGTCATGCCTTTTATTTCCTTATGCTCCCTGATTATGTTTAGTTCTCTCCCCATCACACATAGGGCAGGTTACATCAGGACATGTCTACTCATTCCCCTCCCGGTATGTACGCTGACGGCTGCCGTCCCAGGTTTTAACGTTGGCTATGTTCCTTCTCAATCTTACACATTCACTCATTCGCCCACATGACACGTTTTTCTTATGTTCTACACGTTATTTGTTGGGAAGTGGTGTTTTATTTTTGTCACCCATATGTATACATATATGTACACTTTGCTATATGCCCCTACACTTCATACTGGTGTATTTCCCCATTTCCCCCATGCTTCTACCCCTTATGGGGTTCCTAGTGCTCGCACTGACCTGTTGCTATGTTCGCACCTTTGGGTGCCTGGCGCAGAGGCTGCAGTTGCCACTCTGCTCTATTTACTGCATTTTCTTTACTTTTATTTTTTATTATTTTCCACAATATTTTTCACTACATTACATTCACACTCACCCCCACCAGAGCCTACCCTGCAAGCCTTCTCGGGCTTGGTTAGGGTTCTTGGCCATGTTCTTGGTCCTTCGGCTCACACATGGATGCTTAGGCATCAGGCTTTTTTTTGCCCATGTTTGATTTTGTTTTTATGGTTTCTCTTTAATATTTTATGTCATTTGTTCCTTTTCCAGTGGAGAGTTATGGATACTGCTTACCATAAGGTGTCGCCTCCTGGTCTTTACCAGTTTATCATTGTGTTATGTCTCTAGACTCACTTAGGTTTACGTCCCTAAATGTTAGGGGTCTCAATAAACCTCAACAGCGGTCCAAACTGCTTTAAACTTTACAGTCTTCCCATACTCATGTTGCGTTCCTTTAGGAAACACATTTTATTTCCTCAAAACAGTTTGCGTTAACAAATAAATACTTCCACTCTGCTTATTATGCTAGCTCGCCCTCCTCTAAAACTAAAGGGGTTGCGATCCTCATCCACAAATCAGTACCGTTTCAATGCACGGACGTGTGGAGAGACCCTGAGGGTAGAAGTTTGTTTCTCAAAGGCTAGATTGGTGCCCATATGGTCTAATGTTTATGCCCCCAATAGGGATCAGGTCCCCTTTTTGGTGAAACTACTCTCTAGATTGGCAGACTACCAGGAGGGCCTTACCATCTTTGGGGGGGACCTCAACATGGTATATTCCAAAATCAAGCGTGTTAAGCGTATGCTGTTGTTGAATCAGTTGGCGGACTCCTGGAGATCCCTACACCCGACCATTCTTGACTATACGTTTTACTCTTCCTTACATAATAGGTATACCCGTATAGACGCTCTTTTCATTTCACACAAACACCTCTCCTATAGGCACTCCACCTCTATCGGCTCTCAGTCTTTTAGCGACCACGCGCCCGTGCATCTTGTTATTAGGTTACCCCTTGCCCCTAAAAGGCAATGGTGTTGGCGACTCAACGAGAATTTGCTGGGTAACCCCTCACATATAGACGACTTCTCTAATCACCTTAAACGCTATTTTGCTGAAAATGATCTGGAGGGTATCTCGATCCCGACGTTGTGGGAAGCCCATAAGCGGTCATTAGGGGCCACTTTATCCAATTGGGGGCTAAGCTGAAACGTGCTGACCAAATATCTGTTATTACGGTCGCTCGGAAAATCGCTGAACTTGAAATCCAGCATAAGTTCTCGTTCGACCCAACTACCTTGACTCAGCTGACCACTCTTAGACACCACCTTTCGACTCTTATTGATTCAAAGCTGAAAAAGAAGTTCCATGCTACTAGGAACATTTTCTATGAACTGGGTGATAAGCCTGGGAAGCTACTAGCCCGTGCCTTACGGGCAAGGAGGACCGACACCTTTATCTCTAAAATAAGAGATTTGAGCGGGACCTTGCGCCACGAAACTAGTGAGGATGCCAGGTGCTTTCAGGAATTTTATACTAATCTGTATAATCTACCATCCAATCCCGATCCGCGTGTCTCCCTGTCTGCTTTATCTGACTCTTACCTAGCGAAGCATCTACATGTCAGGCTCCCGAGGGACGCTACACGGGATTTGGATGCTCCTATAACGATGGATGAGTTGGCAAGGGCGCTTAAATCCATACCCAGGGAAAAATGCCCAGGCGGTTTTACCCCCCTTTACTATCAGAAATTTTTGCCTATCCTGGGGCCGTATATGATATCTCTGTTTGGGGCTATGGCTGGAGGTTCCCTCTTGGATCCACTATCTAACACGGCACATGTCACTGTTTTGCCTAAGCCAGGGAAAGATCCTGAGCTCTGTAGCAGTTACAGGCCAATTTCACTCATCAATACAGACTAGAAGCTCCTGGCGAAGGTCCTCGCTCTGAGACTGCAACCTTTTCTCCCTAAATTGATACATAGGGACCAGGTGGGATTTGTGCCCGGTCGAGAGGCTAGGGATATCATCAAAGTCCTCAATTTGATTACTGTGGCTAAGTGCCAGGACACCCCTCTCTTGCTTATCTCTATGGACGCTGAAAAGGCGTTTGACTGGGTGTCTTGGCCTTTCCTGTTTAAGCTCCTAGAGGGTATAGGACTTGGTTCAGGTTTTATCCACCAGATTAGAGAGCTCTATATGCACTCTTCGGCACGAGTCCGAGTTAATGGTACTCTGTCTGACAAGGTTATGCTGTCCAACGGCACGAGGCAGGGTTGCCCCTTGTCCCCACTCCTTTTTATTCTTATGTTGGAGCCGCTGGCTAATGCCATACGTCTTAATCCCCATATAAGGGGGGGGTCGGGGTTGGGGGTACAGAATATAAATTGGCAATATATGCCGACGATATGTTATGCTCTGTTACTGATTACAAAAATCGGAAATACTAGGTATAAATGTCCCCCCGGCCCTCGGCTCCCTTCTCGCTAGTTGCCACCCATTCCGCTGGTCTGGGGACTACATTAAGTACTTGGGGGTTAATATTACAGCGAATCCTGCTGACCTCTACGCTTGCAATTTTTTACTCCTCTTGTCCTCCTGTTCCGCAGATTTGCGGAAATGGTCATACAAGCATATCTCTTGGTTTGGCAAAATGGGGGTCCTTAAAATGAATATCCTACCTCGTTTATTATATTTGATTCAATCTTTACCCATTTTTGTTCCTAGAAACTTCTTTAAGTCTTGTCGCCGGACCTTCGCCAGGTACATTTGGTCTGCAGCCTCGCCTAGGTTGGCGTATTCGCATTTATCTAGGTTTAAAGCTGCTGGGGGAATGGGTCTGCCGGATATTGAGGGGTATTGGGTGTCTTTGCTCTTGAGGAGGGTTGTGGAGTGGACGCGTGGCGCCCCCGCACTCTGGGTGCAGCTGGAAGCCTCTTTCTTTATTCCTCCAATCTCGGTTATACCTTGGGTGGCCGAAAAATATCAGGTCCCCCTGGTTCGGCCACACCCTACCATAAGCCGTCCTTCGGAAGGCGCGGCTTAAGTACCATCTCACAACTTTTCCTAGCCCTCTCTTGCCACTGTCTTTCAACCCAGATTTCCCGGCTGATGCGGGTGGTTCTTTCACACGCCCATTTCTCTCCCCTGGGGAACAGATTCTTCGGGTCTCCAGGTTATTGCATAGGGGCGCCTTTCTTCCTATTACAGACCTCAGATGGAGAGGCCCCTCACACCCTTTGAACTTCTCTGCGACGACTCCACCAATTCCTCCCACCTTCTTTCCCGACTGTACAAAATCTTTATAGATGCGGGTACCACTACTAAACCATATTATCTAAGCCTCTGGGAAGGTGACTTGGGCCTGGCCATGGAGACGGATGACTGGAATAAAGCTATTGCCCTGACCCACTCTTGCTCTATATCCAGTAGTATGCAGGAGTCCGCCTTCAAATTGTTAACACGGTGGTACAAGGTCCCGGCAGAGTTTAATCGTTTGTTGCCGACAGTCCCGCCTGCCTGCTGGAGATGTGGATTCCCCGAGGGTACTTACCTTCACCTGTGGTGGGAGTGTCCTATGATAACGCCCTATTGGGAGACCATTATACGATGTTTTATTTTTTCAGCCATGTACCAAGGTCTGGATTTGTGGTGGTTTTGCATATGTTTGTGATACACATGTGTATTTCTTTTTTTACTGCCAGCCTGATGCCGTTGCATTCATACATGCATATCGACCAATGTACAAATGTATGCAGATACTTGACTTGTTTGTATTTTCATATCTTTTAATAATCGGAGAATTGAGAAAAAAATTTAAAAAAGGCAAAAAAAAATAATATATATATAAAATATATTTTTGTGAGCAAGTCCTAAAATTAGCACATTAGCTTAAAACAATTCTCGCATGGAAAGAGTTAAAATACTGGCATATTAAATGCCCATGGGGTGTCTACTTTTAAAAAATGTATGATTTGATGGGGTAAATTGAACTGGCCGGGTTCAACAATGTCCCAATTAACATGGGGGAAGGATGGCCACACATTTAGAAAAATGCACACGTCTCAAATGTGGCCTTTTAGTTCCCCCCAAAAATGACAAACCCATGCATGTATCACTGTGCTCAGGAGATGTTGCTGAACACATATTGGGGTGTCATGTGACAGCGGCATATACCGGGAACTGTAATTTCATACATAAAGTAGGTGTGTGGGGGAAAAACACACACATAAAAATACTACTGCAAAGCTCTTCATGTCCTGAAAAAAACAATATATAACTTGTGTGGGTTCAGTAAACGGGAAAGAAGAAAATTACAGCTAAACACGAGCAGCAGAAATGTTAAAATGCCATTGTCACGAAGGGTACAAAAAGTAAAATCAGCCTTTGTCACGAGGGGGTTAAGAGAAACCACAGAGTTCAGCAAAGCATCCAGTGAATGTTTTATCGTGTTCAACAATCTTGCAAGAAGCAAGGCATACACTAGTATTCTGTATGGCTTAATAAACTGGCTGCAGTGTTTTAAACCAGTTCTATATTGCATAGAAGATAGAGAGTGAGAGAGCCAGCCAGCCAAAGACAACAGCAAAAAAGTCACATACATCATTACTGTTCTCACTGCAGTACATCCCACAAAGAAGCTCCTTTAAGTTATTTAATTTTGTGTTGTAAACCATTGACTGTGTATTTTTTTCTTAGAGAATAGCTATGAAATATCAAGCATTAATGATGGTATGCATGGACACCCATTTAAGTAAATTTTTCATTTTGACACTCTAAAGGGCATTGCATTGGAAAAAGCAGAAAATGAGAAGGACTTGGGTATAATTGTAGACCATAGACATAGCAACAAAGTGCAGTGCCAGTTAGTGGTTGCAAAAGCCAGTAAGGTATTGGCATGCATAAAGAGGAGTATTAAATCACGAGATGTAAGTTGCACTTTTCTATATTGAATCTCATCTGCCACTTATTTGCCCAGTCCCCTGGTTTATCAAATCAAGTTCCTGTTGTGTTTTTATACAGAGAATAACTAAAAACAGCATTTTTACAATTTCTCAACAATTAACCCTAACACCAACATGCCTTCATCACAGTATTAACCCCTTTCTGTCACATTTCTCTTCCTGGCACTATAGGGGTCCCTCTTCCTTTTCGAACATTCGCACAAACGAACAAAATTGCCAAAGTTAAAATTCATACCAATCTAAATCAGGTCGAACGAATAGCATAAAAATCTAGTTTTTATTGTACAAATAAGTTGTATCATAACTCAAGATGGCTAAATTATGCTGAAGCTGAAAACAATGTATGAAATACTAAATATTACCTTAATCCAATGTTTTGGAGCTTTTGCCAAATACTTTTTCTGTAGAAGAAAATCTTATTCTTTTGGAACATTGTCTCTGTGATGTAATAGAATGATTTAAGCAGTTGTATCACATAGGTGTCCATTAGCCAATAGAAGAATTTGGCAAGAATTTTCTCTCTTACCACGTGCTCAGATGCAGGGACCAAGGCATTGTCTAAAAAAGAAAATTGCTATTTTACTACAATAATATGCCAAAGCAACACTCAAATTGATTCATTAAACTGGCATAAAATGAACCACCCTGATTTGAAAATGCCTGAATATTCTTAATAATTTAGAAGAATTAACAGAAATATATTTAACAACAGGTTTTTCTGGATATCTCAAATAATAGAGTATGAGAGCAGGAGCATGGTTGACTTCACTTAGGAAGTGATTCATGGGGAAAGCGAGGCAGCAGAATTTTGGCGCGTCCAGAGGTCTGTTGAGTAGAGACGGGTGCCGGCGAGGTCTGTTGAGTATGAGGGGTGATTCCAGCTGCTATAGATGCCCAAAGATAGAGAGTGGGAAGAAGAGAAAGAAAAAGATAAAAGGGGGGGATGAAGCAATAGGAAAGTCCCTTCGACATTGCCCAAATTAACCCCTTAAGGACTAGGCTGTGTTTTACCTTTTGTACCCTTTGGGACCGAGGCTGTCTTAACACTTTTGCGGTGTTCGTGTTTAGATGTAATTTTCTCCTCACTCATTTAGTGTACCCACACTACAGTTATATGTTGTTTTTTTTCAGGACAAGAAGGGCTTTCTTCAGATACCATTTTTTGATCATATTATCTAATTTCCCAATAAAAAATCAAATACAATGAAAAATTACACATTTTCTGAAAAATCTTTTACTCTTCCGAAAAAGCTAATTAAAAAACTTGCTAAATGGATTCTACTATTTTCCCGAGTTTAGAAATACCCAATGCTTTTATGTTTGCTTTTTTCTGCAAGTTATTGGGCAATAAGTACAAGTAACGTTTTGCTATTTTAAAACTATTTTTTGTTCCAAAGCTGGTCATTCTGCCCCATGTGCTTTTTCAGGTATTTTTGAAGCTGGCCAATGCAATTTACCTCATCAAACCATATACTTTTAAAAACTAGACACCTCAAGCTATCTCAAATGCTGATATTTTAACCCTTTCCATGCACTAATTCTACTACCACCCTTTGTGGTAGTAATCCATTTTGCAATTTTTTTATCACTAAAATTGCGCTTCAGGTATGGATTTACAACTCCTGGTATACATTACTTTCAAACAAGACCCAAATATGTGTTCAGCAACATTTCCCGAGTTCAGTGATACCTCCATGCATGGGTTTGTCAGGTTGCTTGGGAAGTAAAACACCACATTTAGGAAGTACACATTTGTTAACTTTGAACTTTTACATCTGGTCCTACTGCACCCATGTTATAATAGAGCCATCCTTTGAAGCTGGCTGATTCAATTTACCCCATCAAAATATATATTTCTGAAAACTAGACACTCCAAGGTATTTTAATGCTAGGATTTTAACCCTTTCCATGCATGTAATTTTTTTCAAATTGTACTATAAATTTATAGCTCCAGGTATGCGTCACTATCAAACCCCCCCCCCCCAATGTGTGTTCAGCAACATATCCCGAGTACAGTGTCTGGTTTTTGGGGTTAACAGGCCACATTTAGGAAGCGCGCTTTTCCCCCATTTTGGTCTTTGAGCCTGGCCACTCAATTTACCCCATCAAACCATTAATTTTATTTTAAATTAGACACTCCTTTAGTATTTGAAATGCTTTTATTTCAGCTCTTTCCATACCAAGATTTTGAGGAAGATGCAGGCATAATTTTAGCACTTGCTCATAATAAACTTTATTTTTTATTTTATTCTTTTGGGACTTTTTTTTTTTTCCATTTTGCTGGAACTGGATGGTTCCTCTGATGCATAATTATTTTTAAATGTTACCACTTTTTTTAAGCTTTTTATTATTATTTTTTAAATATTTTACTAATCAAATAGTGATTAGAAAGCTGGGCTCCATTGACTTGCATAGTTGAATGCAGCACCTGTATTCAAACTGCAAGTGGAGCCATAGTTCTCTAGAATAACTTTTTTTTTTTTTTTTTTTAAAAGGACACGTCGCCATCTTGAGTGGCAAAATCACTCACAGTGGAGGTTGTGACCACTCTATGGAGCAGTCACAGTGAGTGTTTTGGGGTGAGTGTTTGGTGTCGCTGAATGCCTCGGGTTTTTTAAATGTGGATGTTGATGCCCACGGGGATGGGCCAGATATGGCCCATGATGCCGATCTCTGTGTTGCTGAATGCCTCAACATCGACACCATTTTAAGACCATTTAAAAAAAAAATTCACAGAAAGGCCTTTTTTCCTTGCACTATATGAAAGAGGATAGTTGCAAAAAGACCCCAAGAAAAATCTGTCAAAAAAATAAAGGGAGATGAAAGGATGAAAAAACAGGTAAAGGAATTTCAGGTTTCTTCTCCCCAACCAATACTGCGTGCAAAGATGAACTAATGGAAGAGTACTGTGGATTTTTAAATATTATATATTTATATATTATGTATTATTTTCCTCACAGTGATTTACAAGTTTTGCATTCATTAAATATTTTATCTTAACATAATGTTTCATATCATGGTATTTGAATTATTTTGAGGTATTGAGATATTTTGTAATAAATTAAAATTAATGTGCACTAAAGGAAGTACTTTAGCTGTTTTTTCCCTCATGGAAGTGTCGTATCACAAATTCTGCACCAATGATATATTTAACGCTATCACAATGTTTAATACCGCAATATTTTGTAATATTTAGTACTATTTTAGAATTAATGTGCACTGATGAATTTCTCCTCTCTCTCCTCTCAGAGGTGCACATTTTAATGATCAATTAAGCCGTGCCCAATTTATTGCTCCACCATAAGTTCTGTTTAAGACTTAGATAGACTATTTTGATCGCTGAGGATATTTTTCCCAAAGAATTTCCCAAATACCAATTGTTTGTGTTCACTGCTACCCATTTATGGGGATGTTTCTTGTTTGTATATGTTATTTATACATATCAGCCACCGGGGGTCACTGCGCGTAACCCTTAAATGTCTAGATAAATACAGACGATTAAGTTTGCTTCAATAAATATTCGACTCTTACCCGAGTTTTGTCTAAAGGCTGTCTTGTATAGCGGGTAATTACTTTCGAGGGATCCGTGTATAAAGTGGATATAGGAGGCAAAAGGTGATCATTGTTGACCTTATTTGCATGTGCCTAGCCAGAATCCCTTGTGGTTGTGGCAGCACCATGACATTTCTGGGGGGGGACCTTCTGGCTTGTCTGGTGTCTGTAGATGGTGTCTTTTACTACCCCCTTAATTTTAAGTGGAAGGGTTTTCCATCACCTTTACCCACCATACCTTTTGTTATAAATATTCAAGGTCTTAATATCCCTCAGAAGAGATGGTCTTTCAATGACTTCCTCCATAAAGAGGAGATTCAGGTGGCAATGGTTCAGGAGACTCACTGGAGAAAACAGGACAAGACTAGATAGTATGGGAAACACTACCCTTTGATAATTGATGCTTCTAGAACTAAGCAGAAGACATGTGGAGTGGCAATCTTTTTCTCAAAAAACCTTAAGATAGAAATCAAGCATATAGATCTAGATCCAGAAGGTAGAGTTAGATAACTTTAGTAATAAATCTAGAACTATAGATAAAAGAACCTTGAAATACTCAAAATCTCAATACATTATTAGATAAATATAATTTGTTTGATGTTTTGCGGCTAAAAAATCCCCTGATTTTACCTTTCATAACTCTCATTCAGAATGTTTTCGAAAAAAAATTGATATAAAACCATATATACGGTCTGATCATGACATGGTCATAATAGACCTTAAATCTGGAAAAAAAAATCCACCCTACTATAACGTGGCTGTGACAGCACCCTCCATCACTGGGGCCACTGGAGAGGCCTGACAGCCAGCCTCCTCTCTATTGACTATGAGCCCTGACTTTGTAAAGACTTCTGTGGTTACCCCTAGCAGTGTATCATCACATCACTTGCTGAGGGGATTATCTCTGGCAGACAGACAGGATCTGCAACCAGGGAGTGACCACAATTTAGTTTAATGTTGTATAAGTCATGCTCACCACCCCCCTTCCCCCAATTCCACCACTACAGACATTTACCCCGGCCATCCCTGGAACTGATTTCGGGCAGTAATAGATAGTGAAGGTTGGTACCCTATTGTCCCTTTACTGCCGCATAATAAGGGGGCCGTTTGTATCCCAATATCTTGTTTTTTGTTAACGTTTGCTTTGCTAGCTATATGCAGCCATGTGTGTCTAAAATAAATCAGTCTTCGTATTGCCTTACACTGAGTCTCGGCTAGTGACTGGGAAACCCGTGAAAGAGTGTGTGTCCCAGGCAAAGAGAGCACAAGTCAGCAGAGGTAGTGGGTCGGACTAGCCAGATCCGTGACATTGGTGGCAAGCGGCGGGATTGCTTCTTAGTCCGAGGGACACTTCCTTACTAACGGGATTGACCGACAGTACAGCAGACTCCGGTCGCCTTGACAAAGACATGGATGTGACATCAGAATTCCAGGGGCTACTGCTGGTCATCCTCTCCTGGTACACCACTGCTCTGCCTACAGAACAATACCAGAGACTGATAGAGCAACTGGTTCAAGGATCACTATGGCAGGTGGCCCTCCAGGAGGCTGCTGTGACAGAACCTTCCATCACTGGGGCTTTTGGAGGAGACTGATGGTTAGCCTCCTGCCTGCTGACAATGGGCCCTGACATTAGAAGGGGGTTCTGTTCTTGGGGAAGTGGGGACAGGGACCCACTTTTTACCGATTTCCCCTATTATATGTTTGACCAGAAGGCGGATTATCTGGCTTGTGAAGAAATGTATTAGGTGCTAGGTGTTAATGGACTTTCTAAGGAACACACCATCATTTATAGCATGGCATTCTTTTTCTCCATTTACAAAAAAAAGTTACTGAATATCTTCTATCTAATTTTTTTTTTTACAAGTATAAATACATACAAATATAATATACCATAATACACATCAATTACAATGTCTTCCGGCATCGGATAATAGACAGCAAATAATCAGAGAGAAAAAAGAAAGAAAGAAAAAACAAACAAAAAAAAAATAAAGTATTACGATTGGAGGAGAGCCCCAGAGAAGAGAAAGACATTTTCATTAGATTGCGTTTTATTTATTTTTTGTCTCTACAATGTCCTGGGCTTTTTTTTAGCCATTTGAGATAAGTCCATACAGTTCTACCAGTTATATCTAAAGACCAGCTAATATCCTTTTCCATGCTTAATTGATGGATCAGCTGGGCTGAGTAACTACTCACCTTATAATATGACTCATGTGAATTACTTATCTGCCCCATTTTGGGACCTTTAATAGAAAGAAGAAAAAAAAACTTGTACGAAATTTCATTATAAGTGTGTCTAGTGTATCCCTCTGAAGTGATTAAGCAAAAAGCTTTAATACTATTACATATATAGGTATAACATGTGCATCCCTATAGTGATTTAAGTATAGTAAAACTTAATGATAACACTATTGAATGCTAATTTAGTGTACCCCGTTTCATATATAAATGTAACAAGTGTGTCTCTAGAATGATTTGTGTATAATAGCACTAATTAATTTGACTTGAAAAGGAGACAAACGGTCTTTCAACTCTTCACCTTATGGTATGACTCTTGTGTTTCTGATTGTATATTAGTCAAGCGAAGAGAAGACAATTCTAGTGTCAGTGCATAAGTATTTACATTTTACAGCGTTTCCGTATAGGTGTGTCAAGTGTATCCCTCTAAAATAGTTTAAAAATCTTAATCCCTTTTTATATATAAATATAACAATGTATCCCTACAGTGGTTTAATTGTAATAACACTAGTTAATAGTATTAACTATTCACCTTATAATATAGCTCATGTGAATTACTTATCTGCCCCATTATGGGACCTTTAATAAACAGTGAATTTTAACAAAGAAAAAAAAATCATGTATCAAATATATCTCTGAAGTGGATTAATTAAGGTTAATTATCTGGCCCTTTTGGCACTTTCAGATAAGGAAACAATAAGAGAAAAATAAAAAAATAAAATAAAATTAATACCATTTCATATATAAATATAGAAAATGTGTCCCTACAGTGGTTTAAGTATAATAACACTAATCAATAATACTACTAGCAGCTAATTTAAAGTACCCTATTTCATATATGAGTATAACTAATTAAATTTAAAAAGACGCACAAGAAATCTGTTAACTTCTCCTTATGGTATAACTCAAGTATTGTTGATTATATATTTAGTCTAGCAAATGGTAATTCTAGTAACAGTGCATAAATTCTAAATATCAGATACCTGAAAGGAGAAAAAAAAAATCTTAATCCCATTTCGTACGTAGGTATAGCGGTGAATCCCTGCTGTGGTTGATTGTAATAATACTACTATATAACCTAGTTAACTGTTCACCTTTTAGTATAGTATATGAATCACTTATCTATCTCATTTTTGGGACCAGTGAATGTTAATGGGAGAAAAAAAAAAAAACACCTGTTTTAAATTTTCTATACGCTTACGTGTGTATACATGTGTATATTCTATTTAATATTTTTCAGCTTTAGCCAGTCCTTAACTTCATCTGGAGAAGAAAATTGTTCTATTGAATTTTCAAAAGAGATTGCAATTTTTGATGATGGGCGCCAGCTGAATCTTATTTTATTTTGCCATAATATGGTCGTGACGGTTGAATATGATTTTCTCTTCATTCTTGTGATGTATGAGATATCTGCTAATGGGATCACGCCTTTAAATTTGCCTTCATATGTACTCTTCTGTTTGCTGACTTTATAAACTTGCTGTTTAAAATAGTAAGAGGTCTAGGCATCCTAAAAAAAGTGTCAATAGCTTCCTCATAATTATTGGAATTTAAACCCAGGAATTAAAAATATTCTTTCAAAATTAGAGAGAGATCTTCCGGATGTTCTGTTTGTTTAATATTCCTGAGACGGAGATTCTTTTTGTTGATTTTATCTTCTAAGTTGCCAATCTTAAATTCCATTGATTCCATTTGGCTTGTGGCGAAATGTTTGTATTCGAGTAATGTATTGACCTGAGTTTGGAGTTCTTTAAATTTGCTTTCCATTTCTTTCATTTTAGTAACTACTGCATTTATTTCTTTTTTGAAATCACTTAGATTATTAGACCTCTTTTTTTAGTTCAGTCACCACGTCTTGTAAACTTGAAGTTTATAATTCTGGTGTGATTAATTCTTGAGATTTTGCAGGGCCGGGGTCTGGGGAGAGGTGTTCATCTGGGAAGTCAGAAGATAATTTATCTGTTGCTTCTTTTGAGCTTTGAGGTGAAACGTTTTCCACGTTTAGAATGAGGTTTAGAAGCCATTTTGGATTCCAAATAGTTTCTTCTTTAAATGGTATCAGGCCTGTTTAGACTTAGGTCCAGGGTTTTAATTATCACTTTATGGAGGTGATCAAGTTTACATACCGACCTCCTTTTTTCTTTTCTTTTTTTCTTTCCCTTCTCACTCTCCCCTCCTGATCAAGAACTTCAGACGGGTACCGTCACGACCGGCGTTTACTCGTCATTACTACCGAGGCTCCGACCACTACATAGAACCGCCTCCGGGAGCGTCAGCATGTCATCATGCTCCGCCTATTCCCATCTAAATTTTTTTACTATAGATTTAGATAGATTAAATATTAGATTAGATAGATAAATTTTATTTTTTTATTCAGTGAGATTTCAATATATACAAATAGACATTTGGGATATGACTTAAAAGGTCACTAAATAGTGATCAGACAGCAATTTATTAGGTTAACCCCTTCAGGACAAATTAATTTTCACATATGTGGGCAACAGCATTGTCTATATTTCTGTTATGCCATTGTTCAACTGTTATTTACCCCTTTCTCATTTTTTGTACCCACAATATTGTACCCACAGGACAAATAGGATTTCCATTTTAAACCATTTTCGGCTATATAATCCGTAATTTAGTATGAAAAAAAATTACGTGTTTGAGCTCTTTCCCCTCTAAATATCTGAGATTAGGGACAAACATTTAGCGTTTAAAAAAAGCTATGGGCTAAATTAAGTTACTAGAGGGAGCACTGCACCTGTTGCTGGGATAGATACATACTCATCTATAACAACCCCTGCATTCTCTTTCGAATACTAAACTATACTATGTATAGCCATCTACAATTGTTCTCTAACTATATAATAAACATCTTGACTAATAGTTGTCAGATAGTCTGAGAAATTAGAGTGCTAGCTAGCATATTCAATAAACCTTTTTCACTGAACAGAAACTTGGCTTCGTCAGGGGAATTAAAGATCGCTCTGGCGCCATATCAGGTCTTGATAGTGATGCTGATTAGCTGACCTAACAGTCATTCAGGCTTTTTACTAGTATTAGTAAGCATTTAACTTATTTTGCCAGTTTTTAATTAATTTTTGTTTTAAGGGAAACTGATAAATCTAAGTGTTCAAATGTATTACAGAATTCAGTTCTCCCGTATTGAGTATCTTCTGTCCGTTCTATTCATAAACACTCAATTGGGTTAGTGCCAATGTAACACTGTCATTTGGGTTCAGCTTGGAAGTATAGCTGCAGTGGCCTTATAATAAGTGGACTCTTCATAAGTAGACAGATAATAGGTGTTACACTGGGCTATCTAGATCCATCAATCCCTCTTCTAGATGTTTTCCTCAAATTATCTAGCAATAATTAATCTTCACCATATCTTGTTCTCTTACAAGGTTTCACTGTACCAATTTTCCCTTCCTCATTCCATCAGAAATGTACAACCTTTCTTCCAAACAGTCTGTGAGCACCTTAATAATACAAACTGAACAACCAACAACCCTTACAGATCATTTTGACTCCACCAAGTCATTAACTAACCCTCTCCTACTGTTTCACTTGCCCCACTACCACTGGTACAAAAGGATACAAAAGCTTAAAATCTAGTGTGTTATTGTTTGTGATTTAAAAATATTCTGACTCTGTTGTAACAGTACTACGGAATCTGCTGCCACTATATAAATGTTACAAAATATTCTGCGAATAAGGAGACAAACGCCTGTGGGACTACCTCAGATGAGACCTTGGAGGCTCATCCAATTAGCATCGGTATTAAGACCTTAACCTATTTTTTAGTCCCCTATGGACCTACCGGTATGTCCTGCCCTTCTTGCAGCGGCAGGGACACATCCCTGTCGCTGCATGGGAGATCAGGCTGTCAAACCTGTTTGACAGCCTAGACTCCCCCTTGACAGCAGAAGTCGGCATCGCCGGCTCTCTGCTGTCTGATCTGATGTAACAGCTTCCGGCATGAAAGCCAGAAAGCTGTTACATTCTAAACTGCCTGATTGTGTCATCGGGCAGTTTAAAATGCCTGATCGCGCAGTTACGTAACTGCTGATGTCACCCAGAAGTTAATCAGAGAACAGGATATCCCCTGCAGAGGATCTCCTGTCCTCCGATGAGGCATAGACGGGGAGATCCCTATGCACGTCTGTGGGGACTTGCAGAGAGATCACAGTGTGATCGGTGCAGGGGGATCGCGGGGAGGAGAGTGAGAAACCATGTTTCTCACCCTCCTCCCATGCTGAAACAGAAAAAAAAAACGGTTAGTCATTTAAAAAACCATTAAAATACAATAATAAAAAAAAACAATAAAGTAAGCTTAGTGATGCCATTGTGACATCACTGGCATTAATAACATGTTCAAGAGGTCCCTAAGAGGACCTCTAACCATTGTCATAAAAATTGTTTTTTTTTAAAAAATACAAAATACCAAAAATAAAAAAATATAAAAAAAAGATAAAAACATTAAAAAAACCTTACATCCCATTGCCCTAGCATAACATCTACCCAGTATAACCCTCCTACCCCCGTCAAACCCCCAAACCCGTTAAGCCATAAGCATAAAAATTCTACAAAAATGTACATCTTATAGTATGTTCCCTAGTGCTGGGAAAGTATGGGAAATCTATATCAATATATCTATTCAAAGGGAAAATTACTAAATTTCTCATTCAAAATTTTCAGCTAATCATCCGACTACAGTATCAAAAGAAAGCTCTATCTCTCCTTGAAAAAACAATATATAGTTTACATGGGTACACTATTCACAGGAAAAGGGAATAAATCGCTGAGCAAAAATGGTTAATTGCTCCGGGACTTGAGGTACCAAAAACCCCTGGGACTGAAGGGGTTAAAGTATAGCAGCTGGAGAGATCTTTAAGTCCTCTGATGGAGGTAAATTTCTGTTTGCTGAAATGGGTTTATTAAGTGAGCCAACTTGTACTCTTTGATCGGTTGCTCAGGAATACGTTTTCAGCAACCGCTCGGCGCCCCTCTGTCTCGGTGCCGGCATTTCACGCTGAGCGCCGGAATACCATCTCATATTCCCGGCGCTCAGCAGTGAAGCAGGGCAGACTGCGCCCGAGCAGGGAGACAGATGACCGCAGGACCTCCACAAGGTAAGTGAACTTCAAAGGGGGAAGAGGGTAGATAGGGCCGTAGGTGGTAGATCGGACGAGAAATATATTGAATATTGAAAGAGTGAGAATGAGAGAGAGAGTGAATGGGTTAATATGTGGATACATTGTGTGAATGAGTGAGAATAAATGAATTAATGTTTGGATGAATTGTGTGAATGAGTGAGAGAAGTACTGAATTTGTGAGATTGCATTAATGAATGTGTAAATAATTTATGTGAAAGAATGAAAGAATAAATTGTGTGAATGAAAGTGAATTAGTGAGTGACTGTAAACATGTCAAAAAGGCAAAGCATTGGGGACCAAGATGGCACAGGCAGGGTGTTTATGGGACAAAGATGGAGTACGCTTGGCTGTTTGGGGACAAAGTTGACTCATGCTGGGCTGTTAGGACGTGACATTTTTGTCCCCAATGTAGGGCTGCATTAACGAATCGATAAAATCGATAATAGATTATGAAAATCGTTGTCAATGATTTTAATAATCGATTAGTTTAATCGATTTATAAAATTAGTTTTTTCAGGAGGGGAGAAGCGGCTGTCTGCGCGCATCGCACAGACCCCTACCGGCTGCCAGAGAGGATCCAGGTCCCCTACAGCGCTGCAGGGGATTTGGATTTTAGTGCGCGATGTGCGCAACCTCCGCTACTTCCCTTCACTGCCACTTCCACCTGTCTCACCAGGGGTTAATATATCAACGGAAGGGGGGCGTGGCCAACTGGGAAGTATGATGGACGCTTGAGACTCCAGCTCTGCAGACCCCCAACCACAATCCAACCTCATCTCACCTTTATTTTCCAAAATGGGCAAAACTTCCAAAGGCATCCATACCCCTAAGCCCCAGGGTTCTAAGGATCGCGAAAATTCAGGACTTACCTCAGTCAAAAACTACTTTCAGGGCAACGTGGACTCTGCACCTCGCGACCCGGTGACTAGGCCGCACCTTTCGCCATCCAGTCAAAGTAGTGAGCTGTCTGAGGATCCCACTGACTTGGATCGTACCCTGCGAGCCCGGGAATTTACATCCTGGCAAGAGGCCTTTAGCCATCTTCCTACTAAGGCCGACTTACGGGCGGAACTTGCGGAGGTCGTGGAGGGGGCCACTCGGGGCTTACATGATGTCCTCTCAGAAATTCAATCCGATCTGAGACAGGTGGGAGACAGAGTCAGCTCTCTGGAATCTGACCATTCTACGGTGACCAAGGCGGTAGATGTTCTCTCCTTGCAACTAAGGAATCAGGCGAGTCAAATCATTCAACTTACCCGAAAACTAGACAACGTCGACAACAGGGGCAGACGGAACAATCTACGTGTTCGGGGAGTTCCAGAAACCGTTACTCCGGTGGATATTATTCCCACTCTACAGATCATTTTTAACACGGTGCTGCAGCGCCCCCTCGACACGAAAATCGTCTTTGATAGGGCCCATAGAGCCTTACGACCCCGTCTGAACGCCTCGCAACCACCTAGAGACATTATATGTCGTATACACGAGTTCCCGCTTAAGGAATCCATCCTCCGCAAATATCGACCCACCAACTCCGTCGATTGGGAAGGCCACACAATCCTCATCTTTCCGGACCTCTCGCCCCTTACTTTGCAATACCGGAGGGCCCTCAAGCCCGTCACTGAGGTACTACGCCAAGCCGGCATACCGTACCAGTGGGGCTTTCCCTTTGGCCTCATCGCGCGGAAGGACTCTGATACGTTTGCCGTACGTCAACATGGTGATCTCCCGTCCTTTTTGGCGGCGTTGGGCTTACCTACAGTTGAGGTCCCGGATTGGGAGACCCCTGTTCCTCCACCGCCGAAGCTGTCCGACCCATCCTCGGAGTGGCTGCCTCGTCCACAGCGTCAGAAACGAACCCGTACCACCGACAAGTGAAGCGCGCGTCGTAACAGGTTTTTTTTCTCCTAACCGGAATGTTCTGCATCTCTACAAGTCCTCATTAACTCTTCTCTTGTACTGTCTCCATTCATCGGTGATGGATTACTTCGCACACCTTCTCTTTTCGTCATCTACTTTGGACTTTCGGCTCCTTTCTTCTGAACTTTCCTCCCCGCATGGGGATGGGGACTGTCCTTCACTCCTGTCTTGATGACAGGTCTCTGCTCCGGTTCACAGGTTCCGTTTATCCTTTTATATATTTTGTTTTGCTTTTCTGCACGTTTTCATTTTTATTTCTCTTTGTGCTCACTTTGGCGATGCCAGTATTATGACAGGCTACTAGCTGCACTACCCACTGGTCATCTTGATACTTACTAAGTGCTTTCTAACCTGTATTTTATACATGTTTTTATTTTCTAGTTTGTCCACGCATTTCGTTATTCGCTATTAAGCGATAGTTGGCCATTACAGATTACATATTACACATTGCACATTACACATACACTTTCCCTTCCGCTTTTTCGCCTTTCTGATCCCCCCCACATTTGACCAAAATGGCGGCGGCTTTAATTCCCTCAACACCAGTGTTTTGGTGCTCTGGGGTCGCTCGGTGGTCTCTCTGGTCATTCCGAGGTCCTTCTTACACCTTCACGCACACCTTATGCCTTACACACTCAGGTTCTTCACTCATACTTTGCCCATCATTTTTCGTTTTTCTAATTTTTTTTTAATTAATTAATTTATTTATTATTTTCTATTCATTTCATTTATTGAGGTTGTATGCTATTCACTTTTGCCTATATACATATCATTCTGGGGTCTGCGTACTCCGCTGTGTTCCCACTGGTCATATGGGTGTACTCACCTATGTTCCGCCCTGTCAGGGCCGACCTGCCCTGGCTCTCTGGGGGTCAGGGTTTATGGTTACAGGTCGCCGTTGCGACCACTTGGCTCACTCTTCGATGCTTCGGCATCTGGCTCTTCAACAGCCTTTGTTATTCCCCTTGTATTGTGTTTTATGGTATGTTTTATTTTGTCTGTCTCTCTCTCCTGGCGGGTGGCATGAGTGGCGAGCTTACGGATCTTACTCCCAACCTTCACAATGGCCGCTTTAGGAACGAAATTCACGTCTCTAAATGTCCGGGGCCTTAATAAGCCTCAACAGCACTCCAAGTTTCTGTATTTGCTTCACACCTTTCACACTAAAATTGCTTTCATACAAGAAACCCACTTTTTGCAAGCCAAACAGCCCTCCTTAACTAATAGATACTTTCCCTCTGCATTTTACGCTAGTTCGCCACATTCTAAAACAAAAGGAGTAGCTATCCTTATACACAAAGACATCCCTTTGCAGCCGCTGGAGGTTTGGAGGGATCCTGAGGGTCGTTACATTTTTCTTAAATGCTACATTGGTGCCCAAAAATTCACCTTAGCCAATGTTTATGCCCCCAATAAATCGCAGGTTTCGTTTTTTAAATACGTTCTCGATCAGTTGGCAGATTTTCAGGAGGGCGTGACGTTGCTGGGTGGGGACTTTAACATGGTCTTTAACCCCCTTATTGACTGTTCGGCCAAGGTCTCTCATATGTCCTTTGCCCATATTAATGCTATCAAGAGACGCCTCTTTCTCAACCAGTTAACTGATGTCTGGTGGGCTCAACATCCGTTGGATCTAGACTATACATACTATTCACCACCGCACGACAGGTATACCAGAATAGATTATTTTTTTTAATCACATTATCGTCTCCTCGGAGATTGGCACGTCGACTCTCAGCGATCACGCTCCGATACATGTCTCTCTTAACATCGCATCCCTGCCTGTAAATTGAATGAGAATTTACTTGATAATCCTCATAATGTGGCTACTCTCACGGATCACCTACGTAATTTCTTTTCTGAAAATGTTTCCCCTGAGGTCGATTTCCCGACTATCTGGGAGGCACATAAATCAGTTATTCGTGGACATTTAATCAAATTGGGGGCGGAGAGGAAACGACTGAATAGGGCCAAGATTCTCGCACTCACTCAGCAAATAGCCAGGTTAGATGCCCAGCATAAAGCAACGCAATCTCCCGACGTCTTGGTACAATTGCAAGCCCTACGCACCTCCTTGGCGTCTCTTCTAAATGACAAGATCAGGCGTAACTTTTTATTGCTCAAAAGCCACTTCTACGAATTAGTCAATAAGCCGGGCAAATTACTGGCTAGGGCGCTTAGGGCTAAGAGATCCACCTCTTTTATTTCCAGGAACAGGGATGCCAAGGGCACGTTTCATAGTTCCGACAAAATTGCTGACGCCTTTTTCCACTATTATCATTCCTTATACAATCTCCCCTCCCCGGAGGCCTCTTTGCCATCTGCGGCAGTGTCTATTGAAGCTTATTTGTTGAAATTCCTTAAAAAAACGTATCTCGGCGGACGCCAGGTCCACCTTAGATGCCCCTATTCAACTCGACGAGATCGAATTGGCTCTCAAGGTCTTGCCGTCGGGCAAGTGCCCAGGACCTGATGGTCTGACTCCCCTATATTATAAAAAACTACTCCCTGTCCTGGGTCCACAATTGTTGGCCCTGTTTAAGTCCTTGGCGGAAGGGTCCCCCCTTCACCCCATACCAATTCTGCATATATTTCCGTGATCCCGAAGCCCAATAAAGATAGAGACGACTGTGGGAGCTATCGGCCGATCTCACTGATCAATACGGATCTTAAAATACTCGCTAAAATCCTGGCGCTCAGATTACAACCTTTGATCCCGGGTTTGATCCACCCTGATCAGGTTGGTTTTGTCCCGGGGAGGGAGGCCAGGGACAACACCATTAGGGCGCTGAATCTCTTGACTCACGTGCGTGACCGGGGTGGCCCGTCTCTGTTGGTCTCCATGGATGCAGAGAAGGCATTTGATAGGGTGGCGTGGCCTTTTCTGTTCGGTGTCCTCCGTACATTGGGAATTGGTGATGTTTTTCTCAATCTAGTCACCTCTCTTTATACCCGTCCCTCGGCCAAGATTAAAGTTAACGGGATTTTCTCCAAATCGGTACCGATTTCTAACGGCACCAGACAGGGTTGCCCTCTTTCTCCCATACTCTTCATCCTCTCTCTGGAGCCCTTAGCTCCAGACATCAGACATCAACATCAAAGGGGTTGAGGTGGGCAACATCTCTCATAAATTGTCCATTTATGCAGAAGACCTCTTACTCTCCCTGACGGACCCTTTGATCTCCCTGACTCACGTTACCTCTGCTTTACGACTTTTCCGTTCAGTTTCCAACTTTAAAGTGAACATACAGAAATCGGAATTACTTGGTCTCCACATTTCTCCTACCCTACAACGCAAAATTAGACGTAAATTTCCCTTTCGCTGGCAACTCACCTCTCTTAAATATCTTGGCATTTATCTTTCCAAAGATGTGGGTGAATTAGCGTCCTTAAATTATTATCGCCTTCTGGCTGCTGTCCGTGGGGACCTTCGGAGATGGGCCTTCCCCCATATATCATGGTTTGGACGTATGGGGGTCTTAAAGATGAACATTCTGCCCCGTTTCTTGTACCTCCTCCAGTCGCTCCCGATTTTCCTCCCTAGGTCCTTCTTTACGACCTGTCGCCGTATGTTTATCAAGTACATTTGGGATCGTGGTTCGGTTCGTCTGTCCTACAGTCACCTCTCCAGGCCTCGCCTTCTGGGGGGCATGGGATTTCCTGATGTGGAGATGTATTGGATTTCCTCTCATCTCCGCAGGCTGATAGAGTGGACCATACAACCTGCGAAACCCTGGATTCAGATCGAGCAGTCCTCCTTCACGGTCGACATCTCTGTCGTCCCGTGGATTGAGGGAAAATTTAGGGTTCCCAATATGCGCAGTCACCCCACTATTTCCCCAACCCTCCGGGTTATCTCTCGGATGTATTCCGCGGGTGCTCTCTCCTCTTATCCGGGCCCTTTCTTCCCAATCTCGGGTAATCCGGAGTTCACCCCTGGGGTGTGTAATCCTCTTTAAGATCTCTGCTCCCAGCTGGGTCTGGTGTGCTCCGGATGGCTCACGTGCTGACTAATGGAGGTGTTAGGCCTCTAGCTGATCTATTACACACTCAAACCCCCCCGACACTCCTGGTTTTTTTTTTACCGTCAGATGCGACACTTCCTCGCTAAACACGTCTCTAATCCTCTTTTCCATAGACCGCTCACGGCTCTCGAGCAGCTATGCGACACTGGTTCGGAGCCGGCCCATCTCCTCTCCAGACTGTATGCCATAGTGGTTTCGTCACGCCTTCCTGATAAGCCATATTATTTCAAGCTTTGGGAACACGATCTGGGCATGTCATTCTCGTCAGAGGATTGGGACTCCATGGTCCTTCTGACTCACAGGGGTTCCATCTCAAGTAAAACGCAGGAAACTGCTTTCAAGCTCTTGTCTAGATGGTACAGGCTCCCCGTGGATTTGTATCGCTTCCTCCCCCAAGTATCCCCATTGTGTTGGAGATGTGGTTTAGATCGTGGCACATATCTCCACATCTGGTGGGCCTGCACACTACTGCGTCCTTTTTGGGGAAAGATAGGGGAGGTCATTGGGGAGATCGTAGACCCGGAGTTCCGCCTCACCCCTGAACTAATCCTGCTACATCACACCTCCATGTCCTTTGGCACATATAAACGTACACTTACCTTTCAATTCCTTAATGCGGCTAGAACTGTTATCCCCAGATTTTGGCGCTCCGACAAACCTCCGCCTCTCGACGCTTGGTTGAAACAGGTTATGTACATATGTAATATGGAAGATTTAATAGCGACCGCCCACGGTCGGGGTTATAAGAATGATCTTAAATGGCTACCATGGCACCAATTTCTCTCCTCTCCTAGGTTCACAGCCATTTTTCAGTCTCCACCCCCATCCACCTGTTGATCCCCATGCTCGGCTTTCACGCACATACAGCCTCCGAGCCGGAGGGGTTCTTTGCTACCCGGACTCACCTTATTCAGTTTCGGCCACTGTCGTTCTTTTAACGTGTTGCCTTGTCAAACATCTCTCATGCCACTTTGTGTCTGTCCGTGTCGCCTGCCAGGTGGGGGAGACCTCATCTTTTCTTCCCTCCTTTCCTTTGTTTTTGTTTTTTTTCTTTCATTGTTTACTGTATCCAGCATATGTTTGGTATCCCCGCTTTGTCGCTCTGTTGACCGGCGTTGCGGTGGTACCTACAACTGTTATTTGGACTCATACAGCTCCATGGGAGTTTTTCTCTTCCTCCGTTATTTCATTGATACGGGGTCCTGTTTGTTTTACTGTGTCGCTGTTATTTCTGATTGTACAGTTCATTTTGTCACTTTTGTTCGAGCAACGTCATACTTTATTTTGGGATAATGGAGTTATTCTGCTGCAGTATGTATCCTTTTCCTGTACATTTCTCTCCTCGCTCAGATGTGCTGTACGCTGAAATTTCACTGTCACATACCTGTATGTATATCTTATACTGCTGTGATTACACCTCGCTGCTCTTTTTATAAATAAAGGTGACTTGACTAATATATCAACGGAAGAAAAACAGGACAAGTAAGCAGCACTGGGTAAGCTAAGCCTGGACTATTATATTTATTTTTATGCTCATTTGCCCAGTGTTTCTTCTGTTGATATGTTAACCCCTGGTGGGGCAGGTAGAATTTTTTCGGGATTTATTAATTATGTGCATTCTTTAATTTGAGTTTTTTTATTTTTTCATTGCTTAAATATTTCATTTATTGTCCACATATTGATATATATGTAGATTGTATTGTGTATTTATTTTTTATTTTATTTTTGTCTATATTTATTAAAGCATATATTTTTATACCTATTTTAGCGATGTCAGTTATTCTTATATCAGGGGGCACAGTGGCATAAAGGGGCTATAAAGGCATAATCAGGGGGTACAGGCATGTCAGTGGCATATCAGTGGGTAAAGCATATCAGGGGGCATGGTGGCATATCAAGGGTTAAAAGGCCATATCAGGGGGGGGCCATGCGTGGCATATTTAGGGGGCATATGAAGGGCATATCCAGGGGCACAGCCCAGCATATCCGGGCACAGTGGCATATCAGTGAGAATATAGGCGGCGCTATACAGGCATATCAGCGGGGCACAGTGGCATATAGGGGGTATAAGGCATATTAGGGGACAGTGTGACATTTCAGTGGCATATAGGGGGCTATAAGGCATATCAGGGGGGTATAAGGCATATAGGCGGTATACGGGGGCACAGTGGCATCTCTGACATATAGGAGGGTATAAGGCATATATGGGGGGAGAGTAGCATATAGGGGGTATAAGGCATTTCTGGGGCAGAGATGTGCATAACTGGGCAAAAATAGTTTACATGAATATTTACTTGTAAAGCTTTTTTGGTATTTTTAGAGTTTTTGTTAAAATATAGCTATAATTATTATGTCAGTAAAATAAGGCGGCAAATCGTGAAATGCCATTGTGATAAAGGGATAAGTGTTAATGGCACCTCTTAATCAATCAATCAAAAAACTAATAGATTATGAAAATAATCGTTAGTTGCAGCCCTAGTCCTATGTGTGTGTAATTTGGGTGCTGGTCAGGTTCTATGTGGGTAGTGTGGATGCCAGGGCTGGCTTTGGGGTGTGCAACCTGTGATCTATGTCTGTAATTTAGGGGGTTTTAAATATACCTTTTAATGCTGTATGCTGAATTGATCTATACCTGCAAAGCTGTGTTTTTGTGTTCTGTTGATCTATATATGCTTCTGTTAATCTTTATATGCTATGCTTCCATACATTATTTATATTTACCTGCAAATGCAGGATTTGTATGTCTTATTCAGTTGATCAATACCTGGAGCGCTGTTTCCATGTGTTGTTTATATACCTTCAGTGCCGAGTTTCCATGTGATTTCCAGTTGATCTATACCTTCAATGCTGGGTTTGTGTGTTCTGTTGATTTATACCGGTTATGCTATGTTTCCATACATTATTTATGTATACCTGCACATACAGGGAATTTATGTCATATTCAGTTGCACGTGCCGGTTCCATGTGTTGTTTATTTGATCTGTACCTGAACTACAGGGAGTTGGTAAAAGAGAGGTATGGTTTAGTGAATGAGGTACAAGGGGACTCTGGGGATGATTACGGAGGAGAGGACCTCTCAATGTCACGGTGCAGTCAGAAGGAGGGAAGACTGTACTGACTCTCAGAGTCTTCCCCTGATCTGCAGGGAGTGATTGCATGCAAGGGGCGGGGCTCATGCAAATGCTTGGGTAGGGTCCAATTTTTTCACAAAAAAATATATTGGCAGCAGGGGCAAATATTTATATATATCAGCAGCAGGGGCTAATATTAAAGAATGAAAAATAACTGCCA
>VKOC01026834.1:0-32897 GCA_009364415.1 Spea multiplicata
GTATGGGAATAAAAGAGTCAGGAACAAGAGAAAACCAATGTGGATAAATAAAAATGTAAAGGTGGCAATAAATGGCAAAAAAAGGCATTTAAGCTACTAAAACAGGAAAGCAGTGAGGAAGCACTAAAAAGCTATCGGGAAAAAATAAAATATGTAAAAATCAGATAAAAGTAGCAAAAGTGGAGACAGAAAGACTCATTGCCAAAGAGAGTAAAACAAACCCCAAAATGTTCTTTAACTATATAAATAGTAAAAAGGTTAAAAATGAAAGCGTTGGCCCCTTAAAAAGTAATGAGGGAGAAGTTATAGACGGGGATCAGGAAAAAGCTAATCTATTAAATATATTCTTCTCTGCTGTATTCACAGAGGAAAATGAAATGCCAGGTAATATACAGCAGGATGAGATAAATGCCCCAGTACATGTCGCCTGTCTAACCCAGGAAGAAGTGCAGTGCCGCCTAAAAAAAATCAAAATAGACAAATCACCAGGTCCAGATGGCATTCACCCCCGAGTTCTAAGGGAGTTAAGTAATGTAATAGACAGACCCCTATTTCTAATATTCAAGGACTCTATAGTGACAGGGTCTGTTCCCCAGGACTGGCGCATAGCAAATGTTGTGCCAATATTCAAAAAGGGGACAAAAAGTGACCCCGGGAATTATAGGCCTGTTAGTTGATGCTATTATAGGAATTATAGGCCTAAGAGATGCTATTTTGGAGTATCTCAATGAAAATAAATGTATGACTCCATATCAGCCCGGGTTTACAAGGGATCGGTCCTGTCAGACTAACCTGATCAGCTTTTATGAGGAGGTGAGCTCAAGACTGGATCGGGGTGAATCGCTGGATGTCATATATCTTGATTTTTCCAAAGCATTTGATACGGTGCCACATAAAAGGCTGGTACATAAAATGAGAATGCTTGGGCTGGGGGAGAATGTGTGTATGTGGGTAAGTAACTGGCTCAGTGATAGGAAACAGAGGGTGGTTATTAATGGTACATACTCTGAGTGGGTGACTGTTACTAGTGGGGTACCACAGGGGTCAGTTTTGGGTCTTATTCTTTTTAATATATTTATTAATGACCTTGTAGAGGGATTGTATAGTAAAGTATCAATCTTTGCAGACGATACTAAGCTCTGTAACGCGGTTAACACAATAGAGGACAGTGCACGATTACAAATGGATCTGCATAGGTTGGAGGCTTGGGCTGGGATGTGGCAGATGAGGTTCAACACAGATAAATGTAAGGTTATGCACATGGGGAAGAAAAATCCAGGCTGGGAATATGTATTAAATGGGAAAACACTGGGGACGACTGACATGGAAAAGGACTTAGGAGTCTTGGTTAACAGTAAATTTACCTGTAGCGACCAGTGTCAGGCAGCTGCTGCTAAGGCAAATAAAATCATGGGGTGCATCAAAAGGGGCATAGATGCCCACGACAAGGAAATAATTCTACCACTGTACAAGTCACTAGTCAGACCACACATGGAATACTGTGTACAGTACTGGGAACCAGTGTACAAGAAAGATATAGTGGAGCTGGAGAGGGTTCAAAGACGGGCAACCAGAGTAATAAGGGGAATGGAAGGACTACAGTACCCAGAAAGATTATCAGAATTAGGGTTATTTAGTTTGGAAAAAAGACGGCTTAGGGGGGACTTAGTAACTATGTATAAATATATAAGGGGGCAGTACAGAGATCACTCCCAGGACCTATTTATACCCAGGTCTGTATCTATAACAAGGGGACATCCTCTACGGCTGGAGGAAAGAAGGTTTCTACACCAGCACAGACGAGGGTTCTTTACAATAAGAGCGGTGAGACTATGGAACTCTTCGTGTTTGTTTTCATGTTTGCCCGAAGACGAATGCACAAGTCTAATAGTTACTGACCAAACTGGGAACACTCCACAAGAGCTGCAGTTTTGGAGACGCTCTGACCCAACCGTCTTGCCATCACAATTTGGCCCTTGTCAAAGTCACTCAGATCCTTACGTTTGCCCATTTTTCCTGCTTCTAACACATCAACTTTGAGGATGAAATGTTCACTTGCTGCCTAATACAGGTATATCCCACCCACTGACAGGTGCCATGATAACAAGATTATGGATGTTATTCACTCCACTTGTCAGTGGTCATAATGTTATAGCTGATCAGTGTATAACTATAGGTATTTGCTAAGCCAGATATTTTAAAAAGCAACAATGCCTGATTTTGTTTTCTGGCATCAATGAGACAAACAGTGTTTGCTTCAGTGATACCCCTTATTCACTTCAACTCTGGAAAAGCACTTTAATTTATGAGTTGTTGTGCTGTACGTGGGCATTTGTTGGCAGCCATCGAAGATCGGACAATTATACCTTGCTGTTGCCCATCTGTGCCAATGGCACATTAAGCAGAGGCGCACTAAACTGACAGACAGGCTAATGTAAGATGACAGTGAAATGGACAATGCCAAGCAGCTTTGCAGAGTATTTCAAAAGAAACACTCTGCATAGCATGGCTACAAAGGAATGATAAATTCAGGTCAAATATTGTTTGTGACATGACTATTTTATAACTAACTGAAAGTTTGTGAGGGAGGTTCTTTACATGTAGTCATGTCAATGTAGTCATTAATATATATATATATTAAAATAAAGACATATACTGAGGCTGAATTCCGGTTTCCTATTTAAACTCCAGAACACCTGTATCCTGAACTTGATTCTGTATCTAAATTTCTGTGCACTCAAGTAGACAGGTTAATTCTAACTCATGGGCTGTTAAACACAATACCCAGCAAGCTCTAACTACCTGGACACATTAAATTTACCGGAAATCATTAAGATATAATTGGGCAGCCATTTCTTAATGCTTCTTACTGGCCCGTTTTAAGCCTACCAGCCAACCTACCTAACCTGCTCCCTATGCTGTGTATCCTACTGTGCACTGAAAGAGCCTTTTATTGAAGCCTACCTAGCATGCTATTCTGTAAGATGTCCTGCCAAATAACTAGCCCTTGCTTCAGTTCTTAATTCCAAGGCTGTTCTTTCCTTTTAAAACACTGGTCCATTGCTTACTTTAGTTTTAGACTGCTTTTGTGCTGTCATTCCTAGCAAGTATTCATTACCTGACATCAAAATAGCTAAAGATCACCCAACCACTGAACAAAAGGTAATTTGTATTTATCCTCTTGGACCTCTATGTAGCCTTCAATGCTGTTGACTACCTCTTTCTCCTACAAACGCTTCATTCTTATGGCATCCATGACAGACGCAAATTTTGTGACTATACCTCTAGCATCTCTTTTCTTGTTCATTGCCCCTACCGCTTTCCCTTGGTGCGTTTCAGGGCTCAGTATGGAGCCTGAACTATTTTCTACCTGTATCTACCTGAATGTTAATATATATGGAATTAAATGAGCTGTTCCACTTAGACAAAACTTGAATTGCACGATTTAGTATGTATGTTAACAAACAAACTTTACTGGATGTGGCATTTTATTATGTGGCATTAGTTTAAAACATTACAGAACATTTAGGAAGCTTCTTTAGTTTATATGGCAATAACATTTCAGTGTATTTTGTGTCACAGGATAATTAAGTGCTCTTTGCAAAATGATTAATAAAACCAATTTTTACATGATGAAAAAATACTTCTAAGGTATAAGGTTTAACAGTACTGGAATGGTTACTTGACATAATGTTATTAATGCTGTATTAATTAAACAAAATTATTTAATGCAACATTCGTAGATGGGATAGCACCTTTACATTAACACATATTAAAAATGAATTGTCTTAAGGAATTTTGATATCTTTATCTTCTGTGTCATTTGTATGATTAAAGCCAAAGATAAGTAAGTATTGATTTTATTCAATTTTATGTGTATTTATTCATACATCTTTGTCATTCCTAAAACTACATTCTTATTACTGATATTGGGACAATATGCCATGACTCAAGGTGCTACAGTTCTAAGATAGACGAGTGTGACTTTAAGTATTAGGTAGCACTGGAAAAATCCATTATAGATTTTTAGGAAATGGCATTGTCAGCCTCTGTCCTTGTATGTTATGTGCTTTTTACACCAATTATCCTTTCTTGGACTGTTCATTTATTATTTTCCTTTTTGTCACTTATCTTTTCTCTTGTCCTTTTTAGTTATTCACCGTTTGCATTTCATCTAGCCATCAATGTTCACCTTCCCTCTCATTATTTTACATCACACCTAATGGTTTATACTACTCCTTCTTTATGTGGGGCAGAAAGGGCATCCTCCCTGGGCGCAAGGGCCCACAGCTTACGTCTTTGTTACTCACATACTATGTGAGCAACCTCTCTTGTACCACCAAGGCGATGTAGGAACCAATTGGGATAATGCTATGTTATGTTTTATCACCTTGCTGCTTTCCTGCTTCCCCCTGGTGAAAAGAGAAGTTGCTTGTACAGTGTGTGAGCACCACAGAGAATGCTGCAGGTGAGGTAAGGGGGTGCTGGAAAGAGTATAAATGAGTATTTGTTTATTTTGTATGTATGTATAAGTATGTGATAGCATGGATGTGGATGTGTAGATGGGGCAAGGATGGCACACATAGGCTTTTTGGGGGCAAATATGACACTGGTAGGCTGTGTAGGGGCAAAAAATGACCCAGACAAGCTGCTGGGAGGCAAAAATGGCATGGGTAGGCTGTTTGGGGAAAATATTTCACAGACATGCTGTTTGGGGAGAAATATGGCAAGTCCTATGCATCCAATCTGGGTGCTGGGCAGGTCCTGTGAATGCAATCTGGGTCCTGAGGCAAGTCCTATGTGTGCAATCTGGATTCCAGGGCAACCCTGTGTGTGCCAGGGCTGGTCTTTGGGGTGTGTGACCCGTGATCTATGTCTGCAATTTTGGGTTCCCATGCATTTTGTATTTGATTTATAACTTCAATGCTGAGTTTATAACTTAAATGCTAAGAGTTTATTAATTCTTAGTTGATCTGTACCTGCAGGGCTGGGTTTGTGTGTAATTCAGTTTTTCTATATCTGCAATTATGTGTTTCCATGTGATATTTATTTGATCTATACCTGAACTACATGAGGGAGGAAAAAAGTTGCGGGGCACAGTGAAGGAGGGGACAAAGGGACTCTGGGGTGATGATGCGGGAGGGACACCATGGGGGTGGCCCGGAATGGGCACCTCAGCACCTAAGGATGGCCCTGATCACGACTCACACCATTCATTTGCTATGCAATCAGCATAGTATTGTGCTCCTTCCCTACATGTGTGGCATGACGACATCTCACGGCATTGGAATGGTTAACTAGCCAGATGTGTTTTACAACCAACAGCGCGCCCTTTTAAGCCACTCAGACTGACTGACACCTTCTATATACCAGAGCCCTGCCATAAATTCCTTCAGGTTCAGCCTCAGTGACCCTTAGTGGTAACTCCCCTATGATATGGAATTTCGGGTGATGGTCTTCTATGCTGGGTTTGGGTCATCTTTAAGACACAATGGGATCTGTCAATCTTAACAGAAAAGGAAATTGGAGAACCTCTCCTGGAACTTTCTATGGATTTGGAACATCACAGAAAATCCTCAAACCCAACAAGGACATTTAGGTTTCCGCAGCTGACCTATATAGGTTTTGTATAATTGGTATAGTTTTTCTGTGTTCCTCCTTGTTTTATTTTTACAAACTTATACTCTGTGTCTAAATTGTTATCACCTTTGTTCATATAATTTTTGTACATTAGCACTATGACATTCGTCAGGTCAAACTACATATTAATCTAGTTTCTGTCTCTGAACTCTACCTCCAGAGAAAGCCAAAATAAATCACGTTACTTTATTGTTTTACTTAAATTGGGTTTTATACATTTTTGATCGGTTCAGTGTAGTACTGGGCATTACCGAAGCATCCATAAGCTGTAGTCGGCTTAAAGCATTACTTGGTGGTGGCAGTTTTGGGACCAGTGATTGAGGCCTGTGCAGCAAAAGAACAGACATCAATTGATTTCATAGATTGGAATGCAGTTACAGGAGATTCTCTGATCTACCTAACAAGCCTATGATTTCTCCAAAGTAACTTTACTTTTTTAACTATGGTTTCTGTACTGTAAGAGACGTCCGAATCTAATTACCTGTGTCAATCAAAACAAAGGGTGGGGCTAACCATTTTTGTATGTAATTTGTTACACACATAGTTAATCTTTGAAGCATTAATCTGTATTGTTAGCTTTGGCTCACAGCCTCATGTTACAATTACCCATTGTAGCTTTTATAAGTTTTATACTCTTTAGCGGCCCAAACGGTTTTATCTTAAAACATTTTAGTCCTAAAAATACAGGTAAAAAAGTAATTTACTGACTCATTGTTTAGGCTCAGTTCATTCCCTATCCAAAATCTCGTTTTTTACTTTACAAATGAGCAAGGCAGGCAGAGAGAGCTAGGATAATCTTATCTGGAAGACAAAGAATGCCAGAAATGTGAACATTGATTGAACGTGCATGCCACTTTAGAATTTCCTATCTATGCACATTGATATTTCTGCTATTCCTGTTTAATTCAACCATCTTAGATGTAAATAAAAGGCTTTTATTTTTACCTGTTCGGCTTCACATTTAACTTATATTCAGAAACACACTTGTAATACATAGGTGTCTGCATTAAGAAAAATGAAGAGGCATTCTGCCTATTCCCTGCTCCATGCATAGCGTTAATATTTTGTTCCCCCTCACCCATAATCATTTCTGTAGACGGCCATGCAGAAGCATAAAAATAACAAGATGTGTATCATATATTCTGCATAAATACACATGTCTGGAATGGCAAAACAGAGTTTTGTCAAACATTATTACCACATATTGATTATATTGCCAGAGTGGCAAGTTATAACGCATCAGTAATTTGAGTCAGTTCTGCACTAAACACAATTGGAGTCTCATGGAATTTACAGCCCTCTATGAACATCATTAATAAGGTACTTGTGTGGGAGGACAGTACTAATCTGGAAGTTTGTTCAAACTTAATTCTACAAAAAAAAAACTGTTGCAAAAATGTTAATGCATCCCTTTGCTGGTGCTGCTGAAATTTCTACTCCTTCTATAAAAGAAAAGAGGACCTGCATTCATTGCTCTGATGCAAACTAGAGATGCATACACCTTGTTGAACATTACTCTCATGTACATAATGAGGATTTACTCACGCTATTTTGCCACATATCACTTAACCGTCTATTACAGGGGTGTCCAAGTGTTTTCTGCAGTGGGCCACTTATAGCAATGTCTGTGTGTGTGTGGGCCGCAGGTCATATTTCACTGAGAGGAAAATATGGCTTTAGTATTTATAATGCATATTAATACAGGGTTAATTTGGCAATAATGAAAAAAGCAGTGGAAACGTTTTTTTGATCAACTTTTATGTCATTCTATCAATCCTGAATTACTTAAACAGTAAGACAAAGTCAGTCCCCAAACCATTTAAAACAAGTTTAGCCAAATAAAACTGCACAAGGCTGGAGCACACTGGGTACAAGCTGGATTTAAGCTGGCTGACGCACACTGGAGGCAAGGTGCTGGGGATTTTGGTGGCCATTTTATGGAAATAAATAAACTAGACAGAATCTTAACTCCTCTGCATCCATGTGAACTGGATAAAGATGACATCAGTCCTCGGCAGATAATACATGATAGAATCTTATGTGCCAGGAAACAGATGACTGAAAACACATACACCAGGACAGGCTCTGCCACACCGACAACCAAACACACATGACATGCACTGCCACACCGACACACAAACACACACCAAGAAGGGCTCTGCCACACTGACACCCAAACACACACACAAACCAGACAGGCTCGCCCCGACACCCAACACAACACATCAACACACACACAGGACAGGCTCTGTCACCGACACTCAAACACACACACCAGGACAGGCTCTGCCACACGAACACTCAAACACACACACACGCCAGGGCAGGCTCTGCCACACCAAAACACACACCAGGACAGGCTCTGCCACACCGACACCGAACCACACAACCAGGGCAGACTAAGCCACTATGAAGCATAAAAAATTTATTTTCTACACTGCTTTGTCATTAACCCCCCATTATATTTTTGCCCCTTGTGTATTAATGCCCCAGCCATGCCCCCCTTTAGTATTGATTAATGTGTTCCACCCCACAACCTTGTATATTGCCCCCCTTTGTGTATTTATGCCACCACACCCATGTGTATTGATTTGTGTTGCCCCCAGCCAACCCTCCTCCCTTGTGTATTGACCCCCACCCCTTTTATAGTGGTTAATGTGGTGCCCCCCAGCCAGCCCCCTTCAGTATTAATTTATGTGATGCCCAACCACCCTTTTGTCTATTGATGCCCCAACTGCCATGTGTATTACCCCCAGCCACACACCCCTGTTTATATTGATTTTGTACTTTCAAAACATTACATTACATTTATTTATAAAGTGCCGGCAGCGCTGTTACAATCAGTAAGACAAATTTCACATACAAAAACACATACAATAACTGGTACAAAAGGAGAAGAGGGCCATGCTTCTGCTCTTACAAAAACCCAGCCATCCCCCTTTTGTATTTAAGTTTTAATGAGGTTGGACACCCCTGGTCTATTATGTCAAAGCACCCCAATTAGCAGACTCTTAATCTAACATAGATACTTGATTGTTTTGTATGTCCCTATACAAGGTAATCACAAAGCACCGGTCCTAGACCAAATGGCACCACAGGAAACAATGCTCTCTGGTGCCCCCCACCAACTGGGGAGCACAACAGGGATATAATACAAGCTACAAATTACACAGTTACCAATGCTATATGACGCTATTGAGATCTGCCTCCTAACTTCTCTTTTCTTTGAAAATAGGGCCTAAAGTCACTTACAAGGAACTTGCCTCTTTATTCCAGGGCAGGCCTAGGCCCCCAGGTACTAAGGTTGACCCTGTAAACAAGTATTGCTGCCTAGTTGCTTATGCAAGTAGCAAAAGCAAATGCTTCTGCAGTTTTCTTTAGATAACATTATTTTGATCATATCCTGTATTTACTATAAAACCATAAAATATGGTGAAAATAAAATTATAAAGAACTTTCTTTTATTTGAAGAATATTTTACTCATCTTTAAAAGCTAATAAAAAAACCTGCTAAATCGATTCTAATATTTGTCCTCAGTTTAGAAATAACCAATGTTTTTATTTTTTATGTATTTATTTTTTGCAAGTTAGAGCAATAAGTACAAGTAACATATTGCAATTTCATAGCCATTTTTTTCAAATCTGGTTTATGTCCTATTTGGGACATCTTTGAAGCCGGTCAGTTCAATTTACCCCAATCATACCATATATGTTTCAAACTTCAGGTATGAAATTACAGCCCCAATATGTGTTCAGCAACACCTCCTGTGTACAGTGCATGGGCTTTTGTTTGGAGGCTAAAAAGGCCACATTGCAGAGGTGCGCACATTTCAGTTTGGAATTTTGACATCTGGTCATACAGCCCCATGTCTTTTTTGGGACATCTTTGAAGCCAGCCAATTCAATTTACCCCATCAAAACATATATTTTTGAAAGCTAGACAACACAGAGTATTTCAAATGCTAGTATTTAAACTATTTTTATGCAAAAATTCTACCACCATCCTTTGTCAATGTATATTGTACTCATTTTGTGTGTGTTTTTTCACACACATTGTACTTCAGGTATGAATTTATAGCTCCAGGTATATGTCACTGTCAATCAATATCACCCCAATATGTGTTCATTAACATTTCCTGAGAACAGTGATGCCAACCATAGGTTTGTTAGGTTGTTTGTCAGGTGCACATTTAAAAAAATGTATTTTTATTTTATTTTGACATCTGGTCATCCTGCCTTCATGTGTTTTTTTGGGACATATTTAAAGCTGGCCAATTCAAGTGACCCCATCAAACCATACACTTTTGAAAACCAGACACCCCAGGGTATTTCAAATGCTGGTATTTAACTCTTTCCATGCTAGGATTTGTGGGAAGATACAGTGACAATTTTAGGACTTGCTCATAAAAATATTTTTTACATGTCTTTATGTCTATGATGTCACAGTAACATCACTAAGGTCTTTTTGATTTTTACATTTTATTAAAGATGATCACTCCTAGGGAGGGCTGAGATAAAAAAAATGAAAGAGATAATGGGAGAAGGGGAGATATAAATAAAAAGGGGATGGATAAAGTAGGAGGGAAACAAGAAAGGGGAGAGATAATGAGAAAAAGGAAAGATCATGAGATAGGAGAGAAAGTGTTAGAGCAAGCAAGTGTATGCATGCAAGGGCATGTGTCAGCCAGGATGTTTCTGTGTAAGGGCAAATGTGAATGCACGTGTGTATATATGTGTTTATGGACAGACATTTGTAAAAGTAGAGTATGTGTGTATTTTGAAGTCTATCCATTACTGTTTTGGGCCTTAAGGGTATAGAATGAATAAAGGGTTCATCTGATTCTGACTGAGAGGAGACCTGGGAAGAGACCACTGTGGGTGCAGGGATAAGTCTTGTGGGTGCAATCTGGGCCAATGATGTGGTTGCAATCTGGGTGCTTGGACAAGTCCTTACATATTATAGAGTTAAAATAGGATATCTAAAGCAGATAGACTTTGTTGCAAATTTAACACAGGTTGTTGGAAATAAAGAAATCAGAAATGTTTTTCTAATATTTGTGTGTGTATATATATATATATATAAGTGCAGTGTGCGCAGCGACCACTCCCAAAACGGACTCCACTGCTTTGAAATGCATATAAATCTCCTCTCCTTATAAATGCAGCCTAAAGTCTTGTGGGCTGACACAGGGTGGGTTTAATTGCCGGTGGGGACACATTTGAGCACTGTTCAAACCATTGCATTTTATATACACTGATTGATCACTTTATTAGGTACACCTTGCTGCTACTGGGTTGGACCCCATTTTGCCTTCATAACTGCCTTCATTCTTCGTGGCATACCTTCTACAAGATGCTGGAATAATTTCTCATGTCATCACGCAGCTGCTGCAGATTCGTCAGAGCACCTTTGGGATCATGATTGGGATCTGGTGACTATGGAAGCCATTGGAGTACAGTGAACTCACTGTCATGTTCAATAAACCAGTTTGACATGATGTGTGCTTTATGATATGTTATATTTTCCTGCTGGAAGTAGCTATCAGAAGTTGAGAACACTGTGGTCATAAAGGGATGGACATGGTAAGCAACAATACTCAGGTAGGCTGTTGCGTTTAAATGATGCTCAATTGGTACTAAGGGGCCCAAAGTGTGCCAAGAAAATGTCCCCCACACCATTACACCACCAGCCTGAATCATTGATACAAGGCAGGATGGATCCATGCTTTTATGTTGTTTAGTACAAATTCTGACCCTGACATCTGAATTCCACAGATGGAATTGACACTCATCAAACCAGACAACATTCTTCCAGTTTTCCATTGTCCAATTTTGGTGAGCCTGTGCGAATTGTAGCCTCCGTTTCTGTTCTTAGCTGACAGGAGTAGCACCTGGTGTGGTCTTCTGCTGCTGTAACCCATCTGCTTCAAGGTTTGACGTGTTGTGAGTTCAGAGATGGTATTCTGCATACCTTGGTTGTAACTAGTGGTTATTTGAGTTACTGTTGCCTTTCTGTCATTTTGACCAGTCTGCCCATTCTCCTCTGACCTCTGACATCAACAAGGCATTTTTATCCACACAACTGCCGCTCACTGGATATTTTCTCTTTTTCGGACTCTTCTCTGTAAACCCTACAGATGGTTGTGCGTGAACATCCCAGTAGATCAGCAATTTCTGAAATACTCAGACCAGCCCGTCTGGCACCAACAACCATTCCACGTTTAAAGTCCCCTTTCTTCCCCATTCTGATGCTCGGTTTGAACTTTAGCAAGTTGTCCTGACTACATCTACATGCCTAAATGCATTGAGTTGCTGCCATGTGATTGGATGATTAGCAATTTGTATTAACAAGCAAATGAACAGGTGTACCTAATAAAGTGGTAAGTGAGTGTAGATAACAAGTTTAAATAATACACTGCAACCATTATATGCAATCATATCATTCTGCAGATAACAGCTGAGTGTTGCCTTACAATTTACATTTTAGCATGCAAATGCATAAAAGGATTCATCAGAATCCACTTTATTAATTACCCTTTTTTGCCATCCCCCAGCAATTTGCTTTGCATGTCTTGCTCATCGATGTGCATGCTCGGGACATTCACTGGCACAAGAGAGCCAATGTGTCTAACAAGACCTCACAGGGCATTCCTATTGATTTATTTAAAAGAGTGACTGCTTCATGCAGCCAAAACTGTAGCTAAACACATACAGTAAAGGAGGAATTACACTGCAGCTTTAGTGTTTTAGTAGGGTAAGTGTTTCAGTTAAAACAAATGTAAAAATGTCAAAGAACTTTAAGAGCAATCATCATTGTTGGAGCATCAAACTGTCCCTGTCATGTTTCTGTACAATCTGTAAAAATCACCACTAAGGCAGCTTCAACCAACAAACATACTTGTTTCATCCAGAGATAATGAGGATGACCAATCCCCATGCAACTCAACTCTAGACAAGACCAGTAGCAGCACATCAACATCAAATTAAATTAATTAATTTGAATGTATATTCCCACAAGAAAAGAAAAATAGTTAACTATTTGGAGGGGAGAAAAAAGCAGAAGTATCATCAAGCCTATCCAGCAGTACAGAATATGTCTCATTATAGGACACATGGCTTGTAAAAAGCCTTTTAACCGAGTCAAATACGGTACTTGATCATTAAAGAGGAAGTTCCATGGAAAAACGTGCATTTATTTAAGCTTTTAATACAGTGCTCTGTACAGTACTGTAGATTTGCATTGATAAGGAGACATGGTATTTGTCTTGAAGATTGGGCTAGAACTAGAGCATGCTGTATCTGAAAACTTGACATTATGCAAAAAAATAGAACTGTGAAAAAAATGAATCCGATACTAAAGTAAAAAAATCACCTGAAGTCTCCATTTTATATTTGAAACACCATTTATATTATTTTTAACTTAAAATAACTTAAAAAACTTGCTATGTTATCATGGATTAAGCAATGCTTTAGGCTTTTGGAAACTTTAATTTCCTTATATTTGTCTTCTATCTCTTTGTTTTAAGCCATACGCCTTGGGTGCTTTTTTAAAATAACAAAAGTACCATATGGCTTTCTTAGTTATATAAGATGGCAGCAGAGAATCTACAACCCAGGGTGTAATTCACCAAAATCAATGCTTAACCCTAAAATTATTGCCAAATAAAAGCCAAATTAATAAAATATATAAGTAGTAGCAGCAGTTTATTTAGCTTTTGCATAAAGCCAAAGGGCAACATTGTAAATATAGGTTTTATGCTCTATTCCACTCTGTGAAATATATCCAAATCCATTTCAGGGTACTGATGTAGCCAACATCAGGTAAAAAGTATTTAAACCCTATGAAGGCACGCAACGGAGAGGAACTTCAGAACCCCAAATGGAGACTCTAGAGGTAAAGCATACTTTAGCACTCTCCGTTCTGGCTACGGGACAGTTGGAAAGATCATAGATCTCCCTCTTACTGGCCCCAAATTAATGCCGCAATATGACGCCATCACCATAAGTAGGGTCGGCGGTCCTCCCCTAGTGTCACTCACCAATATCTCATGAAGTAGGCCAATCCTCACACAAGAAATATTAATCCACTCACTAGTGATATCCCATCTGGATTATTGTAACTCCAAACTAACTGGTCTCCCCATCTCCCATCTTTCACTGCTCCAATCTGTCCTCAACACTGCAGCTAGACTAATCGTTCTCCGTCACTGTTCCTCATCTGCTGCTCCACTGTGCCAATTACTCCACTGGCTCCCCATACCCTCCAGGATCAAATTCAGACTTCTTATTCTGACCTACAGAGCCCTTAACAACACTGCACCCCCTTTGTCTCCCCCTCTTATCCAAATACTCTTACATTTTCATTATATATTTTGTCATAGAATTATTTGAGCCTAGGCATTGCATGGTGTTATTTTGTCCAAAAGTCTGGTAGGGCAGAATTACATACGAGAGTACAGCCAGTATATAGAACAGGGTGACTATGGAATGGCAACATTCCCAGATCAGACCTTCTAAAACATACAGAAAACTGGGTACAATTAGTGGTCATTTGCAACCAGTGTTCCCTCTAAGCTGTGCGCGCGCATAGCTTTTAGAGAGAGCTCACATGTCAGAAAATTGTGTACACGACCAGTAGCGTACCTAGCAGGGGGCGGTCCGCTGGTTGTGCACTGGTTATGCACACGGCACCCCTCCAGAACGGACGTAATGTCCGCCGCTAGAGGAGTAGGATCGGTTGGGGAGATCAAGGATTAGAGACAATCAAGGGAGTGAGAGGTCTGTTAATGCAGACCTCCAATCCTGCTCCCTTTCAATGCCTGCGGCAACTGATGCTGTGCGTCAGGATTTGATGTCATATCCCGGCGCACAACACTGAAGCCACGCCCACCGCTTTCCACACTCACTGCACCGGAAGGACAGGACACAGAAGAAGAAGAACAAAGAGGAGGAGGAAAAGTGACAGTGACAGAGAAAAGGTAGGAAAACGTTCAGTGAGAGTGGATTAGTGTGTGAGAGTGATGGGTGTTATGCTGTAGTTTATGCTGAATGTTTGTGAATGAGTGTATGTGCGATAGCATGGATGTGGAAGTGGGGGTGATAGCATGGCATAGGGAGGCTGCAATCACATTCCTATCATGCCCAGGTTCCAGCATGTACATTAATATTATTGATTTTTGTAACGGGTTCATCAAGAGAGCTGTAGTAACTCCCAGAGATCACCCACATGTATCCTTCTGTTGTCCCCGGAATCACTTCCAGCACCAGCCAGCATGCGCACCTTGGAACCCTGCTATGTGTACCCAATAAGTAGACACACAACTACCTTGAATTGAGTACAGCAGGAATGAACAGTTTATTGATGTAAAACATAGACTCATATATCCACAGAACTGCATTAACATAAATTAACATTGATAAACAGGTACATGTAGACAACCCAACCTTTAATCCCATTTAGCTACTGAATATCCCTCTGGCAGCAATCCTGTTAATGGGATTAGTTTACACAATGGAGTTCCTGCCTGTTTGGCAGCCAGGCTGGAGCCATCTCTGAGTACCTTGGGGCCCTGTATGACAGGTCATTCTGTCACACCCAGGTTCTAGCATGTGCTGGCTAGCATGATAGGAGTGTGATTGCTGTTTGCAATTATATATATATATATACACATTAATAGTGGTATTGAATTTTTCTGTCCAATTTTGGTCTCCTATCATGCCTAGGCAGCCAGTACATGCTGGAATCTGGACATCATAAGAATGTGATTACAGCCTCCCTATGCCATGCTTTCCCCCCACACTTACACATCCATGCTGAAACCCTCATTCACAAACATTCAGTATAACACCTATCACTCCCACACACTTACTAATCCACTATTTTCCTACCTTTCTTCTGTCACTGTCACTTTTCCTCCTCCTCTTCGTTCTTCCTCTTCTTCTTCTTCTTCTGGGTCCTGTCCTTCCGGTGTACTGAGCGCGGAAGACGGTGGGCGTGGCTTCAGTGTTGTGCGCCGGGATTTGACATCAAGTCCCGACGCACAGCCACAGTTGCCGCGCGAATCGTTTTTGGAGGTGTTTCCTGGCACCCCTCAGTGAGCGGCACGTCCCCTCCAGGTACACTACTGGCACGACGGCCAGTCCCGCTCGCAGCCGCTTAGTTTAGAACTTTGCGGCTGCCTTGAGCCCCCCAGCCCAGGCCGCCCCTGCTTGCAGCTAACGTTCTGTGTGCTTTGTTCTGATCTCCTGTGTATGACCTTGGCTACATTCACGATCCAGCTTTGTGTACCAGATCCCGGTGTGTCCCCCCCAGACTCACCTACCTTTCCAAGTCATATGCCCTGCCTGAGGGCTTCCAAGCCATATGCCCTGCCTGAGGGCTTCCAAGCCGTTTGGCCTGCCAGTGGGCTTCCAGTCCTATGGTCTGGTCTCTGTCTGGTTCTTTCTCAGCATCACCCTTGCCAGTCCCAGTCCTGCTTTCCTTCTGTTGTGTGCCTGTCTGTACCCCTTAAGGCATCATGACTGATAGGTAGGTACAGACAGAGCCCTTGGTATGCCCTGCAACTGGGCTCCTACCTGACCTGCTTGCCCTGGTCCTGACACCTGGTGCCCTACTCTTCTTTGTTTGCGTCCAGAAGCCTATTTCGCTGGAAAATTAGTCTTAGAGTGGAGAAGAGGCTGCCAAGGATATCTATTAAAAAGCCTACTTTAGGCCGTTACAATACAACCTTATGATGTAAATAAGTGTCCTGATCGCCGAGACCACTTTGTTAATAATATATCGCTTTAAAATGGTCTGTTTTGTCTAGGTATTTAGAACTAATGGAAATAGTTATCACTAGCCATAATATTGTCCATGGATTTTTTTACTGCTGAAATTTCTCAATTAATTCTTTTTTTCTTGTTATAACATTGGGTATTTGGTACTTTAGATTTAGATCCCTACTCTTCTTTTCTAAATAATTACCAGATCATGTGAGTCATGTTTATAAGATTTAGATTAAAAGTCTTCAGCATAATACAACACCCTTCCAGTAACTCTGTTAAATATTATCTCTATGGATGAGTAGGTATGATAGGGTCAGGTCAATAGTAAAGTGGCCCAAAGGGTAAAACAACTGTACAAAACTAACAGTACAAAATCCTCTTTATAACTGCTGACATTTCCAACCGTTTCAACATAAAATCTAAGCTTTGTAAATCCGATTATATATTGGCCATCGTTATTATCTTCTTTGCCCGCCACCATGTGCGTTTTTTCTCTACTGCGCATCTTCCAGTGGTTTATGATCACTCCACGGCTCATGGCCAAGATGTAGGGGCTGTCAAACTTAGGAGTATTTTCTTCATTCCAACTTTTGATATAAGGAAATGCATTTATTGAAACTATTTATAGCTTGTCCCTCAGTGTAATTATTTTAGAGATATTTACATTAAACGCTCAAATTACTAAGGCTGAGATCAGCAGCAGCAGCTGGATTTATCTCGTGATTAAAAAGCATGATTAAATAGTTCAACATTTCCCTAATACCTGTATTTTCATTGATTAGGATAAAGGCAAATATGCCATTATTAGCACATGCTAATTATCTCAAGAAGAGGGGCAAACTCCATTATGGGCAGTCAGAATAATCCCCAAATTATTACAAACTCTGTGCCCTTTTAAAGCAACACCAAGTAAAGGGTGCATAGGACCCCAGGTTGAGAAGCTTTGTTGTACATTAGCATTGGCATTACAGGCAGCACAAAACAAAGTCAGTTTCACCCTAAAAAGTTAGAATTTGGACATTGGTGCAAAATAGGCTTCATGGTGCTACCACCAGTTGTGTATTTAGCTTGGGTGCTGCCCTAGGGCTGACCCCCCAGTCACACTCCCTCATCATATCCCATCGCTCTGTCACATTCCTCCATAGAGTAAATGGCCATGTTGGGGAGATTACCCTTGTAATTGGTCTATTAAGCCCCTTGGTTTTGTGACAGAGGGACTGCCTCCCCCCTGGACTTTCCACCCTAGCCCTAGTCAGTCTTGGCCAAAATATGCTGCTGGCTACCACACTAATAGCTTCGGGATCTCCTCCCTTTATCCTTTGGCTCCAGTAGGATTGTATTTTTTTTTTAGTAAATTGTATATTAACTGATTTTCCCGTCAAAGCAAGTTAGTTTAATTATTAATTCATAGTTAATCTTGTCTAACCGAGTTAATAATGTGGTTGTATAAGCCAACAAGCAAAACGTTTCATCTCAGTCGATGTCTATCGGTTCATTTGTGAGGCAAGAGTAAGTATTGTAAGTATTTTTGTTGCTCAGTAAAGACACTGTTTATTGATTTTTTCCCAACAAAATGAAATTGAAATTGATTATAGCTGGCATTTTTATGCAAGATGTTCATCCTCTCTTTGCTATTACATGGATACAGAGCTCAGATATACTGTACGTGACAGGATCTAATGTTATCTCTTTTGTTTTAAAGACTTTTTCGTAGTGGAGACATGGAAGTCACTGTAGTTGTGATCACTCATAGTTCTACTGATTCCCCGTAATGTTCTAATAACATTGTTTACTCAAATACTGTAAAGCTCTCATCCAACATAAACCTTATACTGATCATTGTAACATAACAATACGTTGTGTTTTTTTTTGCTTTTAGATGAGGAGTCCTCTTTTCCTCGTTGTGATCCTCTTGGTAACAGGGTGGCACACTGGGTATAGTGAGCCGACAGCCAACAAACCGAATGAATGTTATGCTGGTATCCCAGGTATACCAGGGGCCCCAGGAATGCCTGGCCACAATGGACTTACTGGGAGAGATGGGAAAGACGGCCCCCCAGGGGAGAAAGGAGACCCTGGTACGTAGTAAGAATATATTGGGCACTATTGACGTAATGGTGAATACACTTTTGGCTGTTTGATAGCGGCTCAAATGTGATATGAAAATAACCACAGTCCACATGCCTAATATAATTATGGAAATTATTACTAAATATTATTACTAAAATAATAGTAATGAGATGTGTGCTCTTGTGGTAAAGATCTCTTTTTCCCTGCAGGTAACTATGAAGTATAGCTAAATGTACATACTGTATATATCATTCGGCGTTACTGATTAACCTCCATGTAGAGCCATGCTACAGCTTAGCTCTATAATTCCCAATACTTCGAGACCATCAGTCGTCTGCATAGTCTTTCTTTGCCAATGCCTTAGGAACACATATACATTTTTATCTCTGGAAACCATTAATTAGCTTCACAAACTTTTTTCCCATTGTGATTGCTTGACTTAAGAACGTATCGTGATCACTAAAACTCTTAAAGTTTAAAGTTAGGTATGGGCTACACTGCAGTGTAAAGTGAGCTTATATATATATAGATATTGTCTTCTGCTGCATACATTAAGAACGTCTTTAGGGCTTTGTTACTGGGATAATTCAATATCACTTACTACAGAAACCAAATTGCTGTAGACTGGAGTATGCAAACTTATTTTTTTGTTTACTTTTTTTCAGGTGAATCTGGAAAACCAGGACCTGTTGGGCCTCCAGGTAAAGTAGGTCCACCAGGCGTTACTGGTCCCCAAGGCCATCCTGGTCTTCCAGGTCCTCCAGGTCCATCATCGTCACCTGAAAAGAGTAAAGTCTACGCCTTTCATGTGGGTCTTAAGAACTCATATCCGCCATCCAACACACCAATTAAATTCACTAAAGTTTTTTACAATGAACAAAATATTTATAACACAGAGACTGGTAAATTTGTTGCTCCGGTAGATGGATTGTATTTTGTAACCTACCAAATTACAGTATACTCGAAAAATGTGCACCTTTCACTCCGGCATAATAATAAGATTGTCCAGTACATGTATCATGTATATGGTTCTAGTACTCATCAAGCTTCTGGAGCTTCGATTCTAAAGCTTAACAAACACGATGAAGTTTGGCTGCAGGACGTTGATGGTAATAATGGTCTTTATACTGATGGCAATGACGACTCCACACTTTCCGGTTTTCTAATTGGTTGAGTTGATTTATACATTTGCAAATTTATTCTGAAAAGTCCTAATTTTTGTTAATGATTCAATCTTTACTTATATGTGACACTTTTTCATTGAGCCAATATAGAAAAAGATTTCAAGTTGCATATGTTTTTGGGACCTTGGAGGTCTCTTTTCTTCTCTGCATTGCATTAACAGTACTCTAGAATTAAATGTATCACATATGACCATAACTCCACTTTCCTTAACCTAATTCAAATATAGCACATAGACCAGGGATAGACAACAGGTATCTGACCATCTTCAATGTTCAGCAAAGTTCTTAGGAAGAAAAGGAGTGTGTTTATGTCCAGCTAACCATGATGGGAGCTATAGTTGGAGAGCTAATTATTATTATTAAAAAAGTGTAATTGTACAGACTAAAGGTTTCTAATGTTAAAATGTTCTTCAATAAATGTGATTACAAAATACATTGAGACTGTTCAAATAATGCATGTGAGAGTGATGTCATTTCTATCAACTAAATTCAACAGTGCTGCGCCATCATAATATCACCCAAAGAAATACTTAATAATACCTTGTACTACTTAGAGTACTGATCTTTTCAGAATATAACTAAAATTCTGTTTATATATATATATAATATATATAATTATATATGTCTCACAAAAGTGAGTACACCCCTCACATTTTTGTAAATATTTTATTATATCTTTTCATGTGACAACACTGAAGAAATGACTCTGCTACAATGTAAAGTAGTGAGTGTACAGCCTGTATAACAGTGGAAATTTGCTGCCCACTCAAAATAACTGAACACACAACACACACACCCCTAAGTGGAAATGTCCAAATTGGGCCTAATTAGCCATTTCACCTCCCTGGTGTCATGTGACTCGTTAGTGCACGTGCTCAGCGTCATATCCAGAAGTTGTCTTTGGGAAATAGACGTATGAGTGCTGTCGTCCCAGAAAGAAGCCTCTTCTACAGATGATGCACAAGAAAGCCCGCAGTTTGCTGAAGACAAGCAGACTAAGGAGATGGATTACTGGAACCAAAGACAAATGTGGGAGCACTGGGGAGCTACAGTTCATTGAGGGAACGATGTACTGTGACATACTGAATCAGAGCATGCCCCCCCCCCTTCGGAGACTGGGCCCCAGGGCAGTATTCCAACATAACGACCCCAAACACACCTCCAAGGCGACCACTGCCTTGCTAAAGAAGCTGATGGTAAAGGTGATGGACTGGCCAAGGGTGTCTCCAGACCTTAACCCTATTGAGCATCTAAACCCTATAGGACATCCTCAAATAGAAGGTGGGGGAGCGAAAGTGCTTGGCCCCAAATATGCCTTATACCTCCTATATGTCACTCTGCACCCCAGAAATGCCTTATACCCTCATTTGCCACTCTGCCCCCCAGAAATGCCTTAAACCCCCCTATATGTCACTCTGCCCCCCAGAAATGCCTTATACCACCCATTTGTCCCCAGACTTATCCCCCATGATTCCCTCCCTGGTGTCTAGCAAGGGCAGCAGGTGAACGTCTGAGCAATGCGCATAGACAACCTCCGCTGCTACCCGGGACTTCTATGACTGAGCACCGGAGAGCAGCGGAGGTGGTCTGCAAGCACTGCACAGATATTCACCGGCTGCCAGAGAGGAGGATCCGGGTCCCCTGCAGCGCTGCAGGGCATCTGGATGTTAGTCTTATAGTCAGACCTCTATATGAGGTCTTGAGGTAGAAGAAACCTGAAAATATAAAGACGAGGGATGTTTACCAGAGCATGTGCTCGTGAAAAACCTCATCGTATAATTGAAGGCCAAATAGCGGTAATATATATATATATAATATATATTACTTTATTATATTATAACTTTACTGTATATGGTTTCAAAAATCATGGAATAAATAAATGAAATGCTTCAACTATAACATATATATCTTATTCTCTGGAATATAAGAAGGGGTTTTTTTCCCCCGTAGTAAACAGAAAAATACACACACCTCCGCCGAGTAGCCGCACATGCTTACTTCAATTTCACTTCATTCTGTTGCTCTACTACAACTTTTATAGCAGTGTAACCCCGCCCATTTGATGCTCATTTCCTGATCCTCCACCAATCAGCGGGCTGCTCGCCGTGTCGTAGCCGTTCGCTAGTTTTCCTGCGGCCGCTGGGGTTAGCGGGCCTGCTGGTGTCGCGGCGTGGCCGGGGAGTTTATTTCATTGAGCGGCCGTCCGGCTTGTACCCGGCAGCATGCTGTCCCTGCGGCGCGCCCTGTACTCTGTGCGGCTCCATGTCGGGACAGTCGCACCGCAGCGCGCAGTCAGCACCGGCTGGTCTCCGGTGGGGGCCGCTTTCAATGTCAAGCAGCAGCGGAGGCTGGACGTGTTTAGCAAGAACTCGGTGAGAGCGCCCGGGGCGCCGGAGTGCGCGTGACTAGGCTTCTGACCATCTGCTCTCCGGTGCATACTTACCACGTCTCCCTCTTTAAGATGGGCAGTCCCACTTTCTGTCCCTGTCCTAGGAGCTCGGCATGTGCGCTGGGTGTGAATGTATCGGAGTAATGTGTGTAGAAGCGGCAGCAAATGTGCTTGGAAACCGGGTTATGTAACTGGTTTTTATGTCACGTAAGTGCTGGCAACCCCCAGTCACACGGATAAGCCCCCCCCAGGGGTATATTGGTATAACTGCCTGTGTAGGGTCATCAGGGTGACCTGCTGGGGTTAATTCATTGACCCCAATAGCACTTTAAGGGTTATATGTAAGTGGGGAACAGCCACCCAGCATAAGTGGTAGGAGTTAATAGATCGAGGGACTTTAAACCTGCATGGCATACGTCTGACTCTGCATCAGGAGAAATGGGCAGGTCTGCTGTCAGATTCTATGTATATACCGGTATAGATTGTGTGAGTTTTACCTCATGGCACACACAGTAACACACGTTAACTTTCACAGTAACTCACACACGGTTACATACTTACGCTGCGTGAGAGTTTGTGTTAAAGTATGTTAGTGTGTGCGTGTAAGTATGTTATGGTGCGTGAGTGTGAGTGTGCGTGTAAGTATGTTACGGTGCGTGAGTGTGTGTTACTGTGCATGAGAGTTAGTGTGCGTGTAAGTATGTTACTGTGCATGAGAGTTTGTATGTGTGTGTAAGTGCTTGTGTAAGTGTTACTGTGCCTAAGAGTTAGAGCATGTATGTTACTGTGTGTGTGTAACTATGTTACTGTGCGTTATTTAGTGTGTTTAAGTATGTTACGGTGTGTGAGATTTAGTGTGTGTGTAAGTATGTTACGGTGTGTGTGTGTGTAAGTATGTTACGGTGTGTGAGATATAGTGTGTGTGTGTGTGTAAGTATGTCACTATGTGTGTGTAAGCATGTTACGTTGCGTGAGTTAGTGTGTGTGAGACATACTTACACACACTAAATCTCACGCACAGTAACACTCTTACACACACCTTCACGCACTGTAACATACTTACACACTAACACTCACGCACAGTAACATACCGTACTTACACACTTACTCTACGTACTTTGACACACTAACACTCGCACACAGGAAGATACACACACTTTTTTTGTACCTCTGCTTTTGTTGGATCAGGAGGGGGAAGTCGCCCCGCGGTGACGGCTCTTCTGCTCCTCGCACTCCTTGCGCACGTATTATCTTTGAGCGGGGGGGAAGTGATGTCACGTCCTCGCACTCAGTCTCGCTCAGCATGCTTGTACTGGGGTGTCGAATTACCCAATGGGGGGGGGTCTGTTTGGCGAAGGGGCCTCCGTATGCCAAAAGTACAGGTGGCTTGCCGGTGTGCATTGTGCATTGCGCCAAGCAGTTATTTTTGTTGCCATGGCAACCTGCGGTGTTGGATTTGATAACTTGCAGAATAACGTCTTTTAATTGTATTTTGTTATACATGCTAAAGTATCAACAGCGAATGGCTTAACGATTGTAATAACTCGTGTGCCGTGACTTTATAATAAGGAACCCGCGGATACCAGTCACCTTTACCCTCGCACCGGTCATTCTGCCGCGTATTAACGCACTTTGCTCTGGTTGATGTTCTTTAATGGATGACTCTGCAGCTGGGATTTCATCGATGTTCAATTTATAACGCAGAGTGTAATTTCTCTGATTTATCTCTGGTTAAAGTTGTTGTTGGACTCGCTCTACTAAACTTGACGTTTTTGTAACCAAAATGCACCATAGGAAACAATAGTCCAAGTACTGCTGAAAAGCCCCCAAAAACTTTAATTTTGTTTATATTTGTTCTTTATTATTGTTATGCGCATCATTTAGCTATGATGTAACAGGTGAGCCGTGACTGAGTATTTGTTAATGGGACACTCCAGCCATCGTCTGCTCTTTAATTCGTATGATGGCTGACGGACCCCTTTATTTTTCCCCTCTTTGCAAATGAATGGAGGGGTTAATGTCTCTTTCCCAGCCCTCTGGCTCCTTGCTTACCGCTGTGCTATATAGTATGCTTCAGCACTGGCTCGCACAGGAGTTCCCGGGGGTCTTACAGACTCCCCGCATGCATGCGCAGAAAGCGCTCCAATTCACTTCAGCTGCTTAACAAAACCAAAATCAGCGAAATCCTTTTTTTCTAAATACATGGCTGTCCCCTGCTCGCTCTGCTTTGTTTTCACCCTTTTTTATAGTAATTATTTTTTTTTTTTTATAACAGTTTCCGCAGCTCTTCTTACAGTCCGTACATTCAAAGACAAGCCGGGCATTAGGCAGCGTTTACATGACTGGATCCTCTCTGTGTGCCTTTTATGGGTTTCGGGTAAAGGTGTTTTAGACTGGATAGTCCTCTGTACTGTTGGTCTATTACTGGATCCCTTGGGGGGGGCTTCTCCTTTGGCTGAATGTGACCTGCCCTCCCCCGTTTTAACCATTTACTAGACGGCGGTATTAACTGTGATACTATTGCGTCTGTGACATATGTCGCAGCTGTGTTTGCTTGTTGCTGATAATCTGTAAGTCTGATCGGTTGCTGACAGCGCATCGGATTTCTCACACGGTTTACTATATGTGTTGCAGGGTCTTTTCGGAGTTCCTGAGTTAAGTACCCCGGAGGGATTTCGGATAGTTCAGGATAATGCCCTGAAGAATACAGAATCCTTGGTGGAGAAAGTATGTTCCACGCCGCCAGGTGCCGACACCGTCAGATTATTCGATTGCCTGTCTGATGAGCTCTGCAAGGTGGCCGACCTGGTGAGAACCTTGTAACGGGTTATTTATGTGCCTCGTGTGAGCAGCAAGATGGGTGTTTATGCATTTTAGTAGATTTGACTTTATGAGACAAAATAGTAGCTGGAATCAGTTGTGTTATTTACGTAGATTGCATCTTTAAAGGGGCACTCCAGCAATCATATGCACGTTAATGCAAGTTGAGATACCCTTTTTCATGGTGCCCCCTTAAAAAATGCATGGGGGATTCTGCAGAATCTTTATAAAGAGATATATATATATATATTTGCTGGAGTGTCCCTGTAAAGATGCATTCAACATACACCCTAACTCCCTTTTAGATTGCAAGCTCACCTTTTTCTTTAAGTCATATTGTGTACTGTCTTGTCTACCCATTGTACATGGCAGCAAAATATTGCGCTATATCAAACAAATAATAATAATAATAACAACAGAAATAGTATCTGTCATTAAATCCCAGTATATTGCATTGTGATAATACATGCACATGTGTAGGTGACCTCTTGGTCCCATCTGTTGTATATAATATAATTCTCTTGGTGTTATGAAGAGGATCTAAAGTATGTTAATGATGTAACACATTGCAATATGTCGGGATATAATGATAATAATAATAATAGTATTTCTACTGTTTTTTACACTATGAGGATAATTTAAAGAGGTGATTTGTATATTTGCTGGAACACACTAATGGCTTGATAAAGTTCTGTGAGGACCCCGAATGTCTCCTGTCATCTGGCTCCAATTGCTTTGTTGAGAAAGCCCCTTCAAGTACCAAGTCTCCTTTTTTTTTGTGTCCGCAGGCTGATTTTGTGAAAGCTGCCCATCCGGACTCTTCATTCAGAGAGGCTGCTGAAGAAGCGTGTAGAAACATCGGTACCATGGTGGAGAAGTATGTTGTCACTGTATTTTGAAAGCTCTGGAAGGAAGGAATGAATGTATACAGGGTCCACGATAAAACCCAATACATGGCTTTGCTTGTAACAGACAAAAATAATCTGTTTAGGTTTCTTTGCATATTATTTCCACTAAAAGGTTAATCATATAAGAACAACACAATCCTTAAAATTACTTTAAATTTTCCTATGGTGACCAAACATTTCAATTTATCTGTGTCTCACAGGACTTATATGAAACAAACATTGCTTAAATAAAATTACGAACGGGCCGGAATCTTTACTTATTAGATAATTATCTCTGTGCAGTGTATTTAAGAGTACTCTGAACTTTCTTCTAATATTATATATAGTTATAGCAGAAGAGGTACATCAACTCCTTCAAGGATACAACAGAGATAGATCATTCACTTTTACAAATTCTCAGAAATGTCCCCAAAACCTCCATTATATTTGATTCATTTGTGTAATTTGTTTCAGGTTGAACACAAATGTTGAATTGTGTCAAAGTTTAAGGAATCTTTTAGACGACAAATCTGTTCTGGACAGTTTAGACCCTGAAACCAGGTACTTTTTTATTATTTATCTTACTTATTAACATGGCTGTACATTTGATCAGTGCATGCATTGAGACTGCTTTGTGTTTGTACGGCTGCCTTTCAAACAGTGAAAATAATAGTAACCAGTGCAGAAATAGTTACCGTCTTATATCATGCCGACAAGTAAATATTGAATACACACTAACATATTTCATGATTTCTGTATACTGGACAGTAGGAAATCATACACCGATCAGCCATAGCATTATGACCACCTGCCTAATATTGTATAGGTCCCTCTTTTGCTACCAAAACAGCCCTGACCACTAGACCTCTGAAGCTGTGATATCCGCACCAAGACGTTAGCAGCAGATCCTTTAAGTCCTGTTAGTTGCGAGGTGCGGCCTCCATGGATGGATCCGGGTGCCGCGAGTTCTCCAAGTAAGCGGCGCACCCGGCCATCCATGTGATGTAAAAGAAAACGTGATCCATCACACCAGCGACCATCTTCCATCGCTCCGTGCTCCAGTTCTGCTCACGTGCCCATTGTAGGCGCTTCCGGCAGTGGACAGGGGGTCAGCATGGGCAACAAACTGAGATACGCTGTGTGTTCTGACATCTTTCTATCAGAACCATCTCTAACTTTTTCAGCGATTTGAGGTACAGTAACTTGTCTTTTGGATTTGATCACACAAGCTGGCCTTCACCCCCCACCCCACATGCGTCAATGAGCTTTGGCCGCCCATGGCCCTGTCGCCGGTTTGACGTTTTTCCTTCCTTGAACCACTTTTGATAGGTACCGACCACTGCAGACCCAGAACCCCCACAAGGGCTGTAGTTTTGGAGATGCTCTGACCCAGTCGTCTAGCCATCACAATTTGGCCCTTGTCAAAGTTGCTCAGATTCTTACGCTTGCCCATTTTTTCTGATTCTAATACATCAGCTATGAGGAAGAAATGATCACTCGCTGCCTAATATATCCGACCCGCTGACAGGCGCCATGATAACAAGATTATCATCATTATTCCCTTTACCTGTCAGTGCTAATAATGTTATGGATGATCGGTGTAAATAGAACCTGGCAGTTTTTCTTTGTTCCTGGTTTTATTGCATATATTTATATATCAATATGAATTTGCCCTTTTTACGTTGCTTGAAGGTGCTGTTCAGCTGCGACAAAACATTAACTGTGTTCAAATAAACTGTAGCAAACTGTCATACTGTGACTTGATGGTTTGCGAGCATAAAAAACAAGCTTTTAAGAATCTTTTTTTCCGATTCTATGACAGCCACCTACTAGGGCCTACTTTGGGTAACATGACCAGGGATTCCAGCAAAAATATTTATTTCATTTGACTTGAGTTTATGCGTTAATGGGTGCTAGAACAAAGCAAGAATGCGGAATGCAGAATTATTAGAAATGTTGAATATTTTTCCCCAGACAAAGCCGATGCGCAGGTCAGCGACACACACGGGGGGCACGCGGTATGAAGTGTTGGGGTGACCGTCCGCTTCCCCTCTGCAGGGCGGTTTATTTCATTATTTTCTAACTTGAATGATCTGCCGCCTGATCCATTTACAGATAGAGAGTATAGACATCCCAATCTCTTTATCATTTTACTAGCTACAGGTGGTTTAGCCCTCATCTAGTTATACAATTCATTATTTATACTTCCCAGTTGACCTTTTAACCCTTTCCCTGCCGGCATCTATTTTCAGTATTGCAACAAACATTTTATATTAATATAATATTAAATAATAATATATTATTAAACTTTAAGTTTTATACTTTTGTTAGGACTCCAATCGGTGTTTGTACTCTTTGTGCTATTAATTAACCAGTACTAGGAATGATGTTTGTTACTAGAACAGTAATTAAAGCTAAATTCAGAGTATAAGAAGCAGCACCTTTTCAATGCATTATGATATGTACTTTAATGCATACAGTAATTTCACCTTTAAATTACCGGTGTTTTTCCCCAGTAGAGTGCATGAAAGGATCTGTCAGAATCTGGTGCTATGCCCCAGCACCTTGCTTTGCAATGCCCATACACGCTATACCCCCCTCTACCAGTGCTGTCCCTCAGTGGGGTCGTATTTCTGCCAGTAACTGACTGCTTAAAGCATTAAAGGTATATTTTCCCTGTGGAAAGTATAGTGTTAATATTAACATATTTACTAAATACGTAATCGGTGGGGGAACATGGAAAATTATACTAGCCCTGTAACTTTTAAATGTGAATAAATGAAGTCATTTAAGGGCATAATGGTCATATCACTTATTTTCTTCTATACCATCCGAAGACGAGTAGCTGAACTGTTTTTGATGGACTTTGAGATCAGCGGCATCCACCTGGATAAGGATAAGGTAAGCTCTTCTAAACAGTGCGTGCCGCGCTAATGTTAGTCTCTAATCTGTGAGGAGGAGCTGATTCATATGTTGAGGTGTTTCCTAAAAAGAGTTGGGCTAAAATTGGAACATTTTTAACATATTTATTTTATATTCTCTCCTTATTTGATAAGAATACTATGTTGCTTTGAATTCATTCTGGGGTTTGTAACCGCTTACACACCATCTACCACCCTGACAGGCTGAGTATTACCCTTTTTGGTATTTGACTTAAATCTAATATTTGTGAGTTTTACATTCATAGAAATGTTTAGACCTTATGGTTAAGTATAAAGACTATCCATCAAAATGTGTAACGTCATTCCGAGGGACAGTGTGTGTCATTTATTTGAACCGGAGTAGGTTGGAAGACTTAATCATATCTTCTTGAGATGCGCGTCAAAGCTGCTCAACCTTTCACCACAAGATGGCAGCAAACACTTGAAATGAGCAGCACTCTATTTAGTTTGGGCTGATTAGGACAAGAGGAGAGAAGGTACTTGGGAGTTATTACTTTAATTCCAGATTAATAACTCCCAAGTACCTTCTCTCCTCTTGTCCTAATCAGCAATGTATCCTGGCCTAGGCCCAGACCTAGGGCAGCTGTCCCACTGCTGCAAAACTGGGGGCAAATCACCCTCTTGGGAGATCAGACCCCCTGCTGCCCCGAGTGTCCAGCTTCTCATAGACCGGTTATAGGGGAAATGTTTGATCTCCCCAACTGGCCCATTTACACTATGGAGCACAGCACTTACACAGAGAGAATTCTTACTAAAATGACTCTGGCTTTACAAAGCAATATCTAGTAATACTCCATAATTTTAAACGCCGTTCAAGCCCACACTCGGTATTCAAACTAAGCGATCTCTTTTTATCCTTCCATTATAGCGTCATAAAGCAGTGAACCTCAACGTTGAAATCTCTGATTTAAGCAGTGACTTTCTAATGGGATCAAACCTCCCCAATAGAATTGACAGTCAGATAATCCCTGAACATATCCGCTCTCAGTTTGCGTGGGATGGAAAATACATACAGATCAATGGTTTACACCCAGATTCACCAGATGATTTGGTAAGTAATGCTTAATCAGGTTGCTCATTTTGTCTTGCAGGAGGTGGCACTATAATCGGTATTCATTAATGAGAATATACACAAACACACAAAACAATGATTTAACCTTTGTGCGATAAATCTTTAAGCTCTTCCCAATACTGTAAACTAGTTCACTATTTCGTACCACCACACAAGAATTATTCACATCCAAAAAAAACTCCACCTGTCTGCGGGACACTAAGGACAAGTTAATTTTAATATACAAAGATTTTATTTTCTGATAAATACTAGAATTTAATGTTTGAGTTATTCATTTTTGCATCATTTTTTCACCCTTTTGTGTTGCACCCTATTTCTTTTATGAAAACGTTTAACATACCGATGTGTAACACATTCGTGTCTTAAGGTACGAGAGGCGGCTTACAAGATATTTCTTTATCCAAATGCCAGACAGCTGAAATGCTTGGAGGAACTACTTGCTTGCAGAAATCATTTAGCCCAACTCGTGGGATACCCCACATTTGCGCACAGGGCATTATTGGGGACCATGGCAAAAACACCAGGTAATGTAGACTTTCATGTTTTCCTAATTTTCAACATATTTTCATATTTCTGTATTGTTGTGCCATGTTCTACGTACTTATCGACAGATAAAATGAGTTATAATATCTGGTAAGCAGGCAGCTTAACGAAACAGGAGGAAAACCCATTGAGTTTAATGAGGTCACCATCATCCGGTTATGGGAAGGAATTGAGAAGTCTTGAAGTAGCCACTCGGAGAAGTATTCCACATTTAGCAGATCAAGGCCTCCTTTGGCATGGAAGAACCTATATTTCACAGCCACAGAAGTGCCGCAGACAGCTTATTTCTTCCGCTGTAAACAACAGTGTCTGTAATTTATAGAATTGGGCTAATCCTGGTGTCAGAGTATCTAATGTACTTAGAAAGAACAAGCTTTGGCACGCCAGTAGCAGCGATCTACAACTGATATCTTGTCAACGGGCTGAATGAACATAATGGAAGTTCTTGTGTTTATAACACCAAGTCCTTTCACGCCATGGAACTTCTATTCTATTGACATACGATAACGATTGCTTTGATATCAATTACATCTTGTTTTCTGTGTTGTCTCTCTTTTAACTGTTACAGAGAATGTGATGATGTTCCTTGAAAATTTATCCAGCAAATTACGCGAACGGTGAGTGATATTTATAACCTTCACCATATGTCTTTTGAGACGCGCTCAGGAAATTGAGGCTGATGGGAGGAATAGGAAAGCGTTTTTGGCCAGACTACGGCTAAATCACTCGCTTGCTAGGATTTTAAAGTTGCAAATGTACCACTTACACACAATGTTATCTTAAAAGTAGGGTAAGTGTTCAGCGATCATTTAGTTAAAAGCAGAGAGAAATGAGTGAGGGAGTTTATAGGTCTAGAAGGAAGGAAAACTAGGAAATGTGATCATTAATTGTCAAAGGCTGCTGACATCCAGAAATCTGCTACTTTTTTATCAATCAGGCTATGCTTGTTTATCTTGCAGACATATGCATTAAGTTGATGGCTTTATTGCAACATTGTGACCAATCTTTTTTTACAGTACCCACAAAGACTTTGAAATGATGGCCGCGATGAAGACAAAGCTGAATCCGATAAATCCAGTAAGATAAATCTCAATGCATGCCTGTTATATGGAACTGATCTGGAAAAAGCTTTTTCAGCCTCATTGCAGCCTCATGTTTCTCACTCTTCTCACAAGCTGCAACATGAATAATACAAAAAAGAATGTTATTCCCTAAAATAATACAGTTAATAAAAAAATAAACAATAAAGTGAGTAGATTGATGTCATTGTGACATCACTGACATTAATAACATGTTCAAGAGGTCCCTAAGAGGACCTCTAACCACACTGCACCGATAACAGAGCAAAAAAATAAAAATACAAAAAATAAAATTATAAAAAACGATAATAAAAAAGAAAAAACCCTTACATCCCATTGCCCCGTTCACAACCCCCAAACCTGTTAAGCCATAAGTATAAAAAATACTACCCTATAGGGTACTATATGTAAGGGATGGATCTTGCCCTCTAGAAAGAAAAAACTAAGGATGTGGGGTATCTCTGTAATCGGTAGATGCAGCTAAATAATTCTGGCCGGCTTTCTCTGCCATAACACATACCATGTGCAAAACAAAAAATCTAAGCAACGCAGAAGTGTTGGTGGGAAAAAAGCACATAAAATAATTTCTGCAGCCACCTTTTGACAGTGATTGGTGGCAAAATAACTGCATGAAGAATGTTTAAAATTAGAGTTGCAGTCCCATCATACCTAATGTAAAAATTATACGAATAATATACACCTTATAGTATATTCCCTATAAGTCCTGGGAAAGTATGGAAATTCTATAGAAAATAAGTTGTTGAAAATGGAGAGGATTTTCCAACACTTTACCTAATTTTGGGAGGATTCAGAGGGGAAAATTAGGGTTTTTTTACTAAATTTCTCATTCTAAATTTTCAGCAAATTAACTATGATATCAAACGAAAGCCCTCTCTCTCCTTGAAAGAACAATATATAGTTTACATGGGTACACTGTCCGCAGGAAAGGGGAATAATCATTGAAAAAATGGCCAAATTGTTCGGTGACTTGAGGTACCAAAAACCCGGGGACTGAAGGGGTTAAAATTGTGTTTAAACACTTGAAATCTTCCAAAAAGGATCTCCCATGTCTCTGTTAGTAATTGTATTCTTCATTTCCAGAAGATTTAGGAAAATATTTTGATTTGAGTGTAAAATTGTATTTATTCTTGTTTGTCAGGATTTGATGCCTTGGGATCCTCCGTTCTATGGTGGTGTTTCACGTGCAGAGAAGTAAGTGCCTTTTTTCAGTACGATATGTACGTACATGCTGCTGTTAAAAACAATAGGTTTCTTATCACTATAATAAATCTAAGGTGAGTAAGCACTCCACTGCGCCTCCCAAAAATCTGCTTTTATATTCTCTACAAATATACACTATATGAACAAAAGTAAATGCGCACGCCTCCTAAATCCTGAGTTCAGCCGCAACTATTACTAACAGGTGTATAAAATGAAGCCCCTAGGCAGCCATCTCCACAGACAAACATTGGCAGTAGAGGGGATCGTACGGAAGAGCTCCATG
>VKOC01026835.1:0-17616 GCA_009364415.1 Spea multiplicata
ATGGGGTGTCCCAGCAGGGGATAGCCTGCACTCCTGTAGACTTCTTCCGGAAGGGAAAGCCCTTCACTTGGCCGTTCTTTAGGTAGCGGCTTACCGGCGTTTGCACCGGCAGCCTTCTGAACGATCAGTCAGCAGGAGGCCAGCAATGATGGTTTCCGCTGCCGGGCGGGGAGTCCTGGCAGACCTTTAACCCACAACCCCATAACACAAACCATGACATCAACACGCAGGATGGATGCTCTCATTCACACTCTCAACATGGGCGCTCTCTCAGGGTGAAGCCTTACAGAATCTGTCTCTTACAGTAAGTAAGACTGTTCCCCAAAATGTCTCGGGGAAGAGGGTGTCTGTCTGCTATCCCAAGATACACTTGGTTTTATGAACAGGTCTGGCCACCCATCCTGTTTCTGGTTCCGTAAATGAGAAAGGTGAGATTCTGCGCATGCACACTCGGCTAACGGAGTCCACATCTACCTAACTCTTTGATGTGAAGCTTCTTCTGATGCCACCTGCTTTAAAACCCAACGACTTTCAGTGTGAAGTCAGGTGACTCAATACATTTACATACACACGCTCACTCTTACACCCACTCGCACACACATCCACACTTACACACATTCACGCACACTTACATTCACTCTTATTCACACACCCTCTCACACTTACACACATTCACACACACACTCACACATTCACTCTTATTCTATTCACACACACCCTCTCACACTTACACACATTCACGCACACTTAAACGTTTACACTTATACACATTCACTCTTATTCACACACACACACACTCAGGGTTGGCCCTACCATGGAGCAGAGTGGGGCAATTGCCCCAGGCGGCACTTTTGAAGAGGCGGCACTTTGCTGCCCCAAGCGTTTTTAAGCTCAGCGCCCCTCAGCGCCCCTCTCTCTCCTCTGTGAGCCCTCTAGCTCGGTCTCGGTGCCGGCTTGTAATGCTGAGTGCCGGAAAATGACGTCACTTCCGGTGCTCGGCAGTAAAGCAGCGCACACCGTGGCAGAGCAGGGAGATTCGCCGCAGGACTGCTGAAAGGTAAGTACAAAGGGGGAGGGATAGGGTAGATAATAGGGAGGGATAGGGTAGATAATGGCGTCGGCATTTTAAACTTCGCCCTGTCACGTCTACCGTAAACCGGAGCACTGACCGCGGAAGTTCTTCTCCTGGATGAGTGTCCCGAGAAGCAACCCCCAGGTATTCGATGATCCCAACAGTGAGGAGGCCCCGCAGTAGGTAGATATGGAGGGGTAGATAGTCTCTGGGTATAGCTGGGGAGAACCACCCGAAATAGGGAAAGTGGAGATAATTGGTCAGGGCACAATTTGCTAAATGAGGCGTCACAAAAGCACAGGGAATGGCGGAAAGCAGAACCAAAGGCAGAGTCAGACGACCAAAAGACCACACCAGTGTACAGGTAACAGGGCTTCCGGATTTTTAAATTTGGCGCCGGTAGCCACCACGCCCCCAACGCTGACGTCACGCGCGCCCCCTACCTGCCAGAACGCAGAAGCTGCTGCTAAAACTAGTGGCAGTAGCGCGCGTGTCCAGCAGGGGGAGCACGACCGCCATGCCGAGCACCCAGCCAATGCTTCCTCCTGATCTCGACACGAGGTAAGTGTAGCGGTGAACTGGGAGCAGGACGGACGGTGGACAGTGGATTTGCGGGAGCGGGTGACACGACCCAGGCAGCATTATGTCACACACACATTCACGCACACTTACACATTCACATTTACACACATTCACGCACACTTACACATTCACACTTACACACATTCACGCACTCTTACACATTCACACTGACACACATTCACACAGACACATTCACGCTTAGACATAAAGCTTTAATAACCTTTTATAACGCAGAAATTATCCAGTGACTATGACAAGCCACAAGCTTTTTGTCAGGGGGATATTCTGAGTGCTAACTCTCACCTCTAAAGGATTTCTGTGTTTCCTCTGCGGTTATTCATTGATTTGTAGCTAACAAGTAATTATGTATTTTATATCCCAGCATCATATGTTTGTAATGGCGAGTGATATCCCACGCTCTGTCCCCGGCCCCCTGATACGGTCTTTTCTCATGTCTTCTTCCCATTGACTTTTCACCTCCAGTTTAATGAAGTTCTTTCCGATATCTCTGGAAAGGGACGTTCCGTTCCATCTCTGCATTTGGACTTTTCTTCACGATTTAACATTGTTGTGAAAAGGAAGGAGGATTCTAGAAGTGGGACACAATCTTTAAAGCCTGGGGGCACTTCGATTGATGGGGTTTTTATGACATTCTGGGATAGATTCTGTTAACCATTTGTTATTTTCTTTGATGCAGGGAGTACAGGAAAGGAAGATGAAGCCTCCTGTTTTTAATAAAATCTAGACTTTGCATCACTGCCTTATTTAAGCTGCTCCACTTTATATGGGAGTGAATTGTTATTGGGCAGGTGGCCTTCAGTCCTTTTCATCCCTGATGCCCCTCTCTCCTCCCTGATACAGCTCTCTCCTCCCCTGATGCCCCTCTTTTCTAGGAGTCAGAATGTTTGAGGGGTATGAGGTTATTGCGGGGTTCTACAGCCCTAAAAGCCTCAATAATGTGTATAGAAACGGCTTTATACATTAAACAGGGCAAATAAACCCCATTGTTCTTCTAAATGCCCCGCTCAGTTACCCCAAGAGCCTCGCCTCGAACCACACCCTTTTAAAAACAGTCATTGCCGTACGCCCGGCTGACATGTGGGGGTGCTGTTTTGAGTCGGCCTCTGGATTAAGGAAAGCTGTTGATGCCTTAATGTCCGGACAGACAGTGTGAAGGCAGCCTGTGCGCAATATGCTTGTTAATGGACCAGTCCTGGTTTTCAGGGACTGTCCTGCCCATTTTTGGTAAATGGGCTGTGGACTGGTAGCCGTCTGTGGCACGCTACTCATATGTGCTAACCTCTATCCCAGTTGTGAGTCTCCTTATTTTTTGCAGTATGCGCCTGTGGATCGGTCTGGTTTTGATGCCGTAGATAATAGGGTTTAATGCAGGAGGCAGCAGGAAGTGCAGGTATGCCATAGGAACATGTATGTTTTGGGGCAAGTGTGCACCATATCTGTGAATTATTGATAAGCTGATCATAGGCATGTAAAATAAAAGCACCACACATATGTGGCACACACACGTGTGCAAAGCTTTCCAGCGCTCAGTCATGGAGCCAAAGTGGCAAACCGCCCTTAGGATCAGTATGTAGGACAGGATAATTAACACCGCATCCAAGCCCATGGTAGACAGGACTGCGAAAATGCTGTACACGTTATTGGTCTTGTAGCCAGAGCAGAGGAGCCTGGTGACATCAGGATGTATGCAGAACGCGTGGGATAAGACCATACTCTTACACGGAGTGGAGCCACTGAGCAGCACGGGAATAGGGAGCAGCAGGACCAGGCCACGGGTCACAGTGACAAGACCTATTTTAGCGATTAGAGAATTGGTGAGGATGGAAGAATACCTCAGGGGGTTGCAGATGGCCACAAACCTGTCATAGGCCATGGCTAGGAGAGTTGAAGACTCCATGACGGAGAAGGAATGGATTAGGTACATCTGAACGAGACACGCGGTCGCTGGAAGTTCTAGAGAGCGGAACCAAAACACCCCCAGAACGGTGGGGAGAGTGGAGAAGGAAAGGCATAGGTCGGCCATCGCCAGCATGGCCAAAAAGGCATGCATGGGGGTCTGCAAAGAGGCATCGCTCCTTATGATGAATATCAGGGTACAGTTTGCAAAGACTGTGAGGATATAAAGAAAGTGAAAAGGGATTGAGATCCAGAAGTAAAGATGTTCCAGTCCAGGTATTCCCACTAGGACGAAGGACAAGAACCCATCGCCGGTTCCGTTCATTCTGTGGAAAGAGATATATTGGTCTTCATTAGACGTGTGACGGAATCACACGTTTCTGACAGAGACTCGAAACAGGGCGATATTCTGACAAATAAATATGAACAGAGCACCATCAGCCGGATGAACGGCAAAAGGCTGCAAGGAGATCAGATAAAGTGCGATCAATACAGATTTAATACACGGCAAAATAAATGCAGCATATTCAACATATAGCGACATGCAAACGGGTTAAATAAAATAATAAACTGGGGTCAGATATAATAGTATGCTTATTTATAATAATAATAAATAATAATTATTAATATTAGTAATAAAAAATGACATTTGAATCATTATTTGATGATAGGCAAGAACGCAATACGCAAAGAAAGAACAAAAATGTGCTGACGGGTAAAATCATACAAAACCTAAATATATCAAATACAGGAAAATACAGATGATGTAATATCCTGATCTGCAATAAACATAGTGACACACAATGAGGTTAAAAAAATAAAACACTGGGCTGGGATATAATAAATAATAATGTATAGTAGTAATAATAATGCAATTTAAATCAGAATACGGTGATAGGCAAGAGCGTAATAAACAAAGAAAAAACAAAAATGAGCTGACAGCTAAAATCATACAAAATCTAAATATATCAAATACAGAAAAATAAAGAAAATAAAACACTAAAACCCTGCACATGTGAAATTACGTGTTTATTTATTTATTTTATAGCTTGGAAAAGATTGAAACTTTGCCACAAGGTGGAATAAACACGTCAGTGCTGAGTTATAATGTTTTATTTTAATACTATATATATATATATAGGAACATGATATAAAATGAATTAATAAATTATTTTCACAATGAAAGGAAAGCAAATACATTCCTGTAATACAGATATCTGCTCTGGGCTATAACATCCAGTGAAGAAGCTTCCATTAAAACCAGTTCCACCCCAGGGTCTATACAGATTCGTGGAAGGAACCTGAATGAGATAATGATCTGCTCTGGGCTATAACATCCAGTGAAGAAGCTTCCATTAAAACCAGTTCCACCCCAGGGTCTATACAGATTCGTGGAAGGAACCTGAATGAGAAAATATCTGCTCTGGGCTATAACATCCAGTGAAGAAGCTTCCATTAAAACCAGTTCCACCCCAGGGTCTATACAGATTCGTGGAAGGAACCTGAATGAGATAATGATCTGCTCTGGGCTATAACATCCAGTGAAGAAGCTTCCATTAAAACCAGTTCCACCCCAGGGTCTATACAGATTCGTGGAAGGAACCTGAATGAGAAAATGATCTGCTCTGGGCTATAACATCCCGTGAAGAAGCTTCCATTAAAACCAGTTTCACTCTCGGGGTCTTTACGGATACATGGAAGGAACCTGAATGAGATAATGATCTGCTCTGGGCTATAACATCCAGTGAAGAAGCTTCCATTAAAACCAGTTCAACTCCGGGGTCTATACGGATACATGGAAGGAACCTGAATGAGAAAATGATCTGCTCTGGGCTATAATTGAGAATAAATCATACACGGAAACATTGTATGATAGGATACATAAAATAAATCAAAATGTCGCTGTCTTCGATAATAATCATGAACTAAAATCAAATAAAACCCTTTTGGTTTGCAGGAAATTAATATTTAATTAACAAGAGTATGATCTGCCGTGAAATTTCTGTTCTGCTTTCTGTCTATCCCAAGAACCAAAAAGGATTAAAAGCAAATTTGTTGTAAACATTTCTGGGTTTTTACCTTAAAAGCCATCAACGTTATCCCCAGCAGCTATTTCATTTAATGCGACCTTAAAAATAACTGAAAGAAATATTTCCCTTGTTTCTGTTTTTGTCTCGGTTTATTTCTGAGAACGCTTCCATATTAAGGGCACGATTCTTTTTCATTGCATCACATACAGCGGATCCTTCCTAGTCCTTTGTCTAAAACTTTTTGGACTCTTCTACATAAAACATGTTGCTGGGTTCCAGTCTCATATCCTTATCCCCTGTGTGCCATTAATATGATGTTAAAAAGGCTTTTTAAAAAATCACCCCAGATTTCATTTTAAAGTAATCTTCCAGCTCTGGGCTATAATACAAATAAGAACAACTGCGCTGAGCACACATCAGATCAATCCTGGAACCAGCAACAACGCAGATGGGTCCGTCAATAGGAGCCAGGTGCCGAAGTCATCAGATGTTCCCTCAACCAGCACCAACAAGGAACAAAGGGAAAGACTTTGCACGCTCAGCGACTCCAATAAAGTGCCAATAGTAACCATTACATCGGGAAGGAAGCAGAGACTCTTAAACGCGTTTTGCATCTTGACTAGCGTATAGTCCTAGTTAAGCTTATAACCAAGCACCAGTCAAGGTGCGAAACGCCTTGAATCGTTAGTATTGGCACTTTGCTGCACATTCAAGCACTTTATTGAAATCACTGAGAGTGCGGAGTATGAATAATACATACATACAATAAATATGTAGAATGATACCACAATACTCAATAAAATAAAACAGCCTTTCACACTGGAGTGGAAAACACAAGTGGAAACAGCTCCGGCATAGGCTGTGTGGAAATGGGACCAATGAATATTTCTAATATTCTGGAACAAGAATATATGGAATATGCAATAACATATGGCAAAATATAGAAATATAACACAGAAATCCATGATAATACCCAACTCTCAAATATAACAAGCTCAACAAAATGTCAGGGATAGATGCATGGGTAGAAATGTGGGCTCCATGCCTCTCATCTGCGGACCTTGCTTCAGGTCGGTATATGCTTCACCTATGCATTTGCTAGCAGTGTCACCAGCCTGATGTACAGATTAAACCTGACACTTTGAGCGACCACAAGGAGGGTCTGGGTTTTTAACCCTTTTTACCATATAATCAGGAGTAATCTTGGTGTGTTTCTCTGAAGAGTAGACGGAAGAAGTTAAGTTCTCAGGGCAGTGACTACACTCAGACGTATAACTCTTTTTCTGGGCCTCGATTAGAAAATTCTCGACACAGTATCAACTTAGGGCCAAGGCTTCCACGACCATCATGGTTGTTACATTGAACTCACCCTAGCCCCATGTCCCAAGTCCTGGCATTAAAAACAATGCATCGATATTGAAAGTAGGTATGACGGACTGTGGAGGCCCCAGGGACCTTCTGGAAGCTATCTCACCAATGGCAGCTGTAATTCTAGATGGGGCAATAGTTACACATTATATACTTACCTAATATTCCACCATCGTTGGACCAACAAGGTCAGGATCTGTACATTGTCTGTAAAATGTTAATATGAAGAGCGTTTTCTCTTTAGTGGAACGACAGGAGTTATATGACTGGTTCGAAGATGTGCCTACCGAGAGCGCTCGGCTCCGGCCCTCCAATCCCGACAGTGTCTGATTTATGAGACATTTCTAAATCCGCTCTTTAAGTTAAATAAAGGAAGGCTGGTCTCTCTGGGTATTAGATCTTCCCTCGCGTCTGACCTCATGAGCATTTATTCAGATATTTGTTAAGCGCAGGGACGTTTGCAATTATTTACCATTAATAATGGGGTGTCCGGGGGATAGGAGAGCTCATCGTAATCCAGAAGAGAAGCTGCCCACAGGAAATCACAAGAAAACAAACATAGGGATCAGGGTGGCCAACAACATCCCTGGTAACAACTCCCAGAAATTAAGGACATCGCAGCCCTGATCTGTCTGCATACTAGGATAAAAACAGATCATTCCCACCTGTGTCTGATTACATGCAGGGGCGCCTCAGATGAACAGCAGATGGTTTTCTGCAGAATGTCGCTCCAGGGAATAGGGTCCGTGCTTATCTCAGGGGTATACGCAAGCCGCATGTCAACTAGCAACATTATTAACCAAGCAGAGCTCCACTAACCACAAGAGAGTTGATACATGGTGCTGGGATAGGATCCGTGGTGCTGGGATAGGATGCATGGCGCTGGGACAGTATGCTTGAGCGGGACAGTGTCGTCTAGTGAGGAGGGAGGTGTATGGATGGTGGAGGTGTGGGTTGAGGATATCTGCAGCGTTGGGATAGGAGGCCCGATGCTGGGATAGGACGCTTAGAGTTGGGATAGGGTGCGTGAGGGTGCGTGCTGGGATAGGATCTGTGGCGCTGGGATAGGATCTTTGGTGATGGGATAGGATCTTTGCGCTGGGGGGTAGGACACATGGCACTGGGATAGAATCCTTGGTGCTGGGATAGGATGCATGGCGCAGGGAGAGGATGATTGGAGCTGGGATAAGACGCACAGCGCTGGCATAGGATGCTTGGAGCTGGGTTAGGAGGCGCGGCACTGAGATAGGATGCGCAGCGCTGGGATAGGACGCTTGGAGCTGGGATAGGAGGTGTGGCACTGGGATAGGAGGCGTGGCGCTGGGATAGGACGCACACGCTGGGATAGGATGTACGGCGCTGGGATTGGAAGCTTGGAACTGGACTCTGGGGCTGTGGAAGCGTGTTCTGTGGAGTGACCAATCACACTTCTCTAGTTGGGCAGTCCGACGGGCGAGTCTGGGTTTGGCAGATGTCGGGAGAATGTTTTAATTCTTCAGCACCAAGACATTTTGGGATTCGGTAGGAGAGGAGGTAAGGCAAGTTGAAGAGGAGGTATGTGGGTATGAGCAGGGGAGGAGGTATGTGGGATTGGTTAGGAGAGGAGGTATGTGATGTTGGGTAGGAAAGGTGGTATAGTAGTTTGTATTGGAGAGGAGGCATGTGTGGTTGAGTAGGAGAGGAAGCATGTGGGGTTGGGTAGGAAAAGAGGGATGGTTGGTTAGGTAGGAGTGGAGGAAGGTGGGATTAGGTAGGAGAAGAGGTATGGTGGGCTGAAGAAGTATGTGAGTATGGATAGAAGTATGTGGGGTTGAGTAGGAGAGGGCTTATAGTGTAGAGGACTGCACTGGGATGCGGGTTTGGGCTCAGGCAGTTTTTCAGGAGTTGGGGGCTGGAGCCGGCGGTCAGACAATGTACCTGCGGGTCCCGGTAATCCTGCCCACTCTCGCAAGGCTGCCTTCGCATGGCTTCCACCCAGGAACCCAGCTGAGACACGTGATTTTACGTCACTTCCCGTGACTCCATGGGCGGAACAAGAGATGCTGTGAGGGAGCCACATGAAGGCAGCCTTGCGGGACTGCGCGGGAAATCTGCAGTTCAGGTAAGAGGGTGGGCGGGATTGACCACATATGTGGCGGGAGCGGGCTGGATTGAACCCCATTGCGGGAGTGGAACACACACATTGCGGAAGCGGGCAGTAATGGGCAAAAAATCAACAGGAGCAGGATTAAAAAACAGTCCAGCGCAAGGCTCTAGTATGGTGGGTTCGGTAGGAGATGAGGCATATGGTGTTGGGTAGGAGAGATGTGGGGTTGGGTAGGAGAGTTGATATGTGGGGTTAGGTAGGAGAGGAGGCATGTAGGGTTGGGTAAGAGAGGAATAATGTGTTGTTGGGTAGGAGAAGTGTCATGTAGGGTTGGGTAAGAGAGGAGGAATGTGTGGTTGGGTAGGAAAGGAGGCATGTAGGGTTGCAAAACCTGCTTCCTTCGTCCACATTTGCAATGGGAAGGGTGGGAGTAATAAGATATAAGAAGTAATAAATGGCTGCTCACATTCAACCCCAACCCCATATCCTGTGTGTTGTGAGAGAGGGGTGAATTTCATCCTTAGGGGCAGAGGGGAACCCAAGCTGGATGCTATTGGGTAGTTGATTTAGTTATTGCAGAAACACCAGCGTCTGAACCCTGTGTGATGGGGGCTTATTGAAAGTATACAAAGTCCCCATAGCTACCACTGGACTGAAGGTAGTGCATGTGTTTGGCTTTAAAGGCTGTTATGGCCGCATGTAGATCTTGGTAATTTGGCTACCTGCTTTTCAGACAGTCCCTTTGGGTTTGTTAGAATTGGCTGATGAAACATGTTTTTGATTCGGTTCAGTGGGGAGGATGCACTCGGCACACACCTTGTTAATTAAGGAACAAGATAATTTGATACAGATGTTGGTTAGTAAAGCGGGAATATCAGGAAATAAGAGGCCCACAGGCCTCTGCCTCATAGCCCTGTAGACCAGATGGCTCATTAGCCATAGGATAAGGGAATGCGTGATTTGCATGCCCCCAGCTATATACACATATATACATATACATCTGATCTGTTCCCTCAGGGGTGACTTCTCGCAGACGGATTATTTATTATACATAATTACTAATATAAATAATGACAGCTGGGGGTCAAAAACCGTCTTCCCTGACCAGATGGAATGACTTTGCAGGCACAAGTGTTACAGTATAAATAGAAACCCGTTCCGTCAAACGTACAAAAATGGCTGAAAGCGGAGTCCCCATGTGAGATTCACTTAATGTTCCGGTGTCGGGTTTAGTAGTTGGAGCCCAGTATGCAAGACTGGAGAGATGGGCGAATCAAAACCGAGGTACCAATATGGATGAGACGTAGATGAAGTCAGGATTAGCAGAGGTCGGTTCAGGCAGCGAAGGTTCATACACGATAAGGCAAGCGAATGGTCAATATCCAATGAGACAAATGTAAGGAAGCACTGAAGTGTATACGCAGAAGGCACAGTATAACTGAGCACAGATTTTTTAGGAAGGAGGGAGGGGAACTCCCTCTGATGTCCAGATGAACAAAAATGTATACACTTGGGAATGCCGCCTACTGCACCTTTAAGAAGTGGTCTTGTATGCACACGCCACTAGAGGGCGTGCGAGAGACGGAACGTGTTCTCCGTCTCTGTTGGGACAGCCCTGCATTTGTATTCCGACCGTCCTGAGGACCAGGGTGTTGGAAAGCACCGCCTGGGAGTGAGTCGGTCTGCCACGCCGGACCCCTCTTTGTGCGTCGGCCGCGCGGGTTGAAAGGAGGATGCTGCATGGGAAGTACGGCGGTGGGGATCTGACATCCGGTTACATATACCTCCATAGAGCGCATTACCCTAACCATGTCCATGGGTCATTGATTGTGGTCTATGAGTCCCATTCCTGCGGCCAGATCTTCATGGTCCGTTCCCGCAAGGGTTGGGACCACCGGAACAATCACTAGCGGAGGGGCTCAGAAGAGCCACCTAACTCCCCTCCTTACCAGAAAAAAGGGCCTTTTTAGGGGACCCAGCTCCACCTTGGCTCTTCAGTGTCAAAAATCTGTATACCGAATGCCGTTTATTGAAAATAAAATATTCAAAATACAAAAAAAAAGTGTTCTGTACAAAAAATCAGTACAATCGTGTGAAAAACTATATACAGATACATACTATATAAAGTGCTCTTCTGTTCATTTCGACATTTCTTTTACTGGCCACCTTTAGCGCAGGAAATGAGCCTAAAATGGCCATGTGGCTTTAGTTGGTGCCAATATCTTTCATCGGGTATCTGACTGGACTGATGAGTGAAATAGGCCTTAAATACCCCATAAAATCTGCCCATTGCCTGTCAAACACTTGCATGCATGAGACTGTATGGAGGGGCATTAAGTTGGGGCACAACTCATGCTTTCCCTTTTACCGGAGGACAACGTCTTTAGAGGACTCCTTACCCAGAATTCCATGGGATCTGTCATTTGCATATCACCAGTACACGCTGGGGTAAATACCCTGCTGAGGGGTGCTTTGAAAATGGGGCAGATAGCAGTGCAAGATTTTCTTTAAAGCCAGACACTTTTTGTAAGTACCCAAATTCTGTATTCTGACCCAAACTGAAAAGGTGAACCATTGCTTGTTCAAACCTTTATTTGTAGATATCATCACAAATTCACCAGAGGAAAGGAAAAAGGTGAACGTGAAGTTTGGGAAACCAGAGCGTGATCAGAAAATGTACCGTATATTCAGCTTCGATTAATGATTATTAACATTCAAATATTACTGATTGGCTGATCTACAGGTTTATTTCTGTGTAACTCACGTTATTCAAAGTTTTTGCCTGAATCAAAAGACACAGTAATAATATTAATGCCGATTCTTATACTTATTATATATAGAGAATAATTTACAGTCATTATCGCCCGGCCACGAGGAGCTGATATGTCGTATGTCACAGGACAGCATCTTTCTGATCACTTCAAAATTCAGAGGTAGGAAACACCAAACCCGATTGGGGCAAAATGGTAAATCTGCCCAAATTCATAACCTAAAATGAAGATGAAAATCACAGTTACCAGCAGCTAAAGTGTGACCAACAACACTGCAGCGACATACACGCAGATCACACAGTAACTCACATCTGGGAGACTGGTGGAGAGCGGAGCCTATGTGTCCCCAAGTGGCCTGTGGAGAGTGCCAGCCATGTGTTCCCAGGTGATTAGCAGATAGAATGTGCCTCCTAGCAACCAGTAGAGAGTGGAGCCCATGTGCCCTGTGTGATTAGCGATAGGGGAGCCCATGTGTCCTGTCTGACTAGCGATGGGGGGAGCCCATGTGGCTAGTGATGGGGGGAGCCCATGTGCCCTGTGTGGCTAGTGATGGGGGGAGCCCATGTGTCCCGTGTGACTAGTGAAGAGGGGGACTGGTGTTTGCTTGAGTCACCCATGTATTCAGGTTTCTAGTGGGGTGTTCACATGTGGAATGCGTGCACCTGTGTGTGTATATCCAGGTCAGTTGGGTTACCCCATTCTTTCTGACAAATGACTTGAGAAACAGAAGATTTCGTTTATATAGAGACATCAAATAAACCGGGAAATGTTTGTGTTCATGGCTTGTGTGAGCCGAGCGTGGGTATATTATTCGGAAACACAAATAATGCAAACACAGTAACCCGTGATGATTTTTACAGCAATCGAAAGTATGGCTGAGCCGTTTGAGACAGGCGAGTGTCACTTACTAAAGCCATCTTGGCCGGAAGAAAGACATAATGCCGGACAAGACATCTCTGGGATCCCACGGCACCACCTTAGTGATAACCACATCTTCATTAACACTTCCTCCATCTCCTTGTCCCTTAGAGAGCGAATTAGGGTGTCTGATGTCTTTAAGCCATGCAATATAAAGACCATGTTAATTGTGTTAGTATACACAGCACTGTGCACACACTACAACATGGCACTGGATAAAACATGCAATGTTACAGTGATAATCTCTTGTTAGGATGTAAACATGCGAGGCAGCTGCACATGCTGTGTCGGTCAACATTTATTATCAAAGCTCCTGGAGCTCATGCGTCAGATGCACTTACAAGTCCATGCATGAAGCTGGCTCAGAGGAGCCATATGTTAGGGCCACAAGCCAGAGGAAAATGCAGATGTCTTTTTATAGGTTTAGGTCATGTAACACTGACAGACACGTTACCCCCTCAGCTCTGCTGGAGTGCGTCACATGGGTCTTACCTGAATCTGTTTTTCAGCACAATGTCTGAAGCACTTAAATGTTATCCTTAGATGCCTCAGTTTGTGGCAGGTATAAGCTGTATACTCCTTTCATGTATGCCGGGGGTTTGCAGGGTATCTTGCTGCTGGGTTTACTTGAAGCCTTGTAGCTTGGCCACCATTTTTGTTGCTTTCCACCAATGTGCGACACAGAACTTGTTCGATACAGAGGTGCCACCAATGAAAGCTTAGAGGGGTAGCGGGCACATGGGTAAGGGCAGAAAGCCTGGGGGGTCTTGGGGACATATGCCCTGTAGGAATGGGGTCTGTAGACATGTTTCCCAAAGAAAGTCTGGTCTGGATTTTTTTAAAAAGAAGAGGGGGAAAAGAACATAAAACAATGGATTGAGAAGGTGAGAGGTGGAGAGAGTCTTCTAAGAGCTTAAAGAATAATTCTGGATGTGAAACATCAAATGGCCACGTGCCACTCAAACAGGTCACATCAAGCAACATGGTGCTTGTTACGTGTTACTGTGTGTTGGTTGAGTCAATTAGGACAAGTACATGCTTCCCTTTCTATGCCCCCAACTAGATCCCACCACAACTGTTAAAACTGAATTAACTTTGTCATGTGGACAAACAAATGTGGCAGTCTCTGTATGTTATGGGGGGTGCAGAGGAAAATGGGAAGAAAAAATACAAAAAGAACAGAGATTAGAGGAGAAACATGGAAAATTTTAACACAAAAATGGCAAGAATGAGGAAAGTTAACCAGATTATGAAAAGGGGAGAATAATTTGTGGGGACAGAGGATAAATGAAGTACTTATATGGACACTTGGTGAGTACCGTAAGATTTAGCTGTGAATGCCTTAGGAACTCATCCTGTATGTCAAAGTGGGTTGGGGAATCTATTCACTAATAATTTGTAAGTAAAGTTAACTTTTAAGTCAACTGAACAGACTCGTACACAGTTTGCAAGCGAAGGGAGTGCCCATGACATTAAATGTTGTGTGTTTCAGGCGAGGACATGAGAGGATATACCAGTTAGCGTCATGTCCCCACCTGAAACATTTGGAATTTAGTTAAATCATCACCCCCAACAATACCATTAAATGTATTTAAAGGGACATTAAGGGGTTATATGCAAGGATAGCTGTTGATTGTTCCTCCCTTCCCCCACCATGGTACATGGTAGGGAGACGGTAATAAAATAAGCCTGAGGGATATAGTTCCCAACTACACCCTCCTCACCACCATCTCTTGCTCATGGGGTTAAATGTATAAAAATACCCCATGGGAGGCTGGGACTTCGTCCTGTATCTCCCTATCTCTTCCATCCCATTCAGTGACAGTGAAAGGGGCCAATCTGTGGATAAAAAAGATGTTATGTCACCTCTTCATAGCCCTTTCAGTGTTGTCCAGTGATGCCCTCACATCCTCATCTTCGATCTAGATAAAAGGGCCATTCAAACAATAAAAAAATCCATGAGTGATGGCAGCAGATTGTAAAACAGCCACTGTGCACCAGTGACTCCAAGTGTTTCGCATCCTCCAAACACTGGGGGGTCCCTGGTGCATGTGTTTATTTTCCTTTTTTGCACAGCCAGAGGCCATTTCACAATCAACAACTTAGGTTCCGACTGGGAGCAAGATGTGATTGGAGGAGGCTGGGAACAGGTTTTTCATACATTTTGAGGACTACACTTCCAAGGTTGATTAGCCCTAGCCCACTGCACACAGGGTATGAAAAGGGGGGTGATTGTTGCATTAGTTATTAGGAGGTCCTTAGGACCCCAGTTTTATTTTTTTTGTTTGGCTTTTAGTTTTACATTATTTAAATTTTTTCAGGGTTAGGGTTATGAGATACGTGGAGTAAGAGCAGACATGGAGCAAACAGAGATTGCTGGCGTGAGTGTTCGCTCATCCTTACCTGAACCATCAGACTGGAATCCCCATTTCTGTGACATAACACCTGTTTTGAGAGGGTATTTCTTAGAATACAGAACCAAGTTCATGTTTTGCTTAGTTGGCACCTTGTCCTTTGTGATGTTTATGGTTGGTTTTTGGTTGGAATCTGCTGGCTTTTTTCCAGACTTGGGGTCTTTCTGCCTCTGGTCAGTGGCAATAGGTGAGGGTTTTTGTTTAGGTGTTAGCGTCACTGTTTGGAGGGAGCTTTCCTGCTGCCATCTCTTTGTACCAATACCCACGACCTGTTGTACATGTTCCTGTACTGATGGCTTGTAAGAAACCACTCCTGGTGGGTATGTGGTGGGACTTACTGTTGGGACACGAGGTGAGGCTATGTCTATTTCTCCGTTTATGTTGAGTTGCACTTCATAAGTAGGAATAGGTTTGGATGAAGTTCCTTGCTTGGTGATTTGGGAATCTGAGGATACTTGGCTGGGAGGAGATGTCAAACCAAAGGAAGATGGCGGGTCTGTTGTATCAAGGGGGGCAGTGACTTGTCCATTCCTTGTGACTATCAGTGAAGAGAGTGTGTGGTCAGCACGTGGTGTGTGAAGTGATGGGATTATGCTACTGGCTTTGAATAACTCTCTGCTGGGAACCGTTCCCGTGAAATATTTTATTGTTTGGTTTAGTTGAGCATCTTCAGGTCTCTGTGTCGGGCTGTTCGTCATCACTGGTGTTGGCTTGGTTCCATCCCAACTGGCATCTTCTGTTGCGAGGTTTAGGAGGGACTCTGGGGACACTAGGTCTCGCTCAGTGGTTGTTTGTATGAAACGCACATTGGGTGTGGAGGAGGAATAGTTCAGGGACTCTATCTCCATTGTGTCTGGAGATGGGCTGATTTCTTCTAGATTTGGACCTTTGTCTGATCACAAATAGAAATATCCCCGGTCAAACCTCCTTATATATAATGGCATGATATAATGTGAACTAATATAGGGTCGAATTAGATTGCCTTAGCACTGACTTCTGAGGATAACTAGCAGTAAATTATTAATGTAATGTTTATGTCTAACATTGTGTGATGCATGATATGGTGCAACATACAGTCACCATTAAGTAGATAAGACAGTTCTGCCCACACAGAGTGACAATATGAGGCTATAAGTTTGTGACCCAAGGGCAGTCAGACAGAGGTATTGGATACAAAGTCCATTCTTTTAAGTGCACAGGGAACAGAAATATTGAAACACAAAATGTGGGGCACATTCATCCACCTAGTCTGCACATTGAGTACTAAACCTCTATCTCTACACAATGGACTAAATTCAATGACCATTCAAAAAGTAAACACATCTTAAACTTAAATTAACAAAGGGGTTCAAATTGTTATGTGATAAACTACTTGTTATGCCCTGTACGCATTGTACAGCGCTGCGGAATACAAAAGGGGCTATATAAATATTACAATAAATATTAATAATTCCTCAGGCATAAATCCAAGACGTGATTGCTAATGGCTCAGATGCACAAACATTTAGTAAATCCCATCAACACATGCTGATTCCATGTCCCAACTACTGCAGGCCTAGTGAGAACAAAGGGCAATATCTAATTGGTGTTAGTGCAGTCATTTCTACAGCAGAAGCTCACTAGTGTCCCTATGTGACTATGAATGTGATCAGGGGTGATGCTATCATATACACAGATTAAGCAGCCAATTAAGGGACTTCTCATGCTATCTGATGTATTTGAGGGTTAGGGCTCCTGCAAGTAGGGCAAATACTTTTGTTGCTTACAGACCATTGAGTAATTATTACATGTATGGAGTGGCTTCCGTAATGGTGGTATGGTTCATGTAATTTTGGGGTCTGCATGGTTCACCATAGACCATAGAGTTGATGCGTGAAATATGTAAGAGCATGGATTCCCTATGCTGTATATACATTTCTGGCTACACATACTTGTTACAGATTTCACATGAGTATTCAGTGAGTCTTCTGCACCTACCACATAGCGATCCATTGCAGAACGAATCCATGGGGCACTGAGTGCAAGGAACCCCCACCTTATACGGCCTCTTCCCACGAAAATTGCCCCTGTAAATGGACAAGAAACATCTGTGAGATCTTTTAATGATATATTCCTGTATGTAGGTAATGTCACAGGTAGGATAGAGGTCCTCTTGCCACCTTGAAAATTGCTCTCAGCAGTAGACAGGGTTGTTTTAGGGGGTAAATAAAGGAGGTATTTTCCTGGGAGTAGCTGGGTGGACTAAGTTCTTTTGCAGTTGGGGGCATCAAGAATCCTCTTATCCCTGCTCCACTTTGGGTGCAGCCTGTTATGGGGGCAAAGATGCCACAGGCAGGCTGAGTGAAACCGTACGTGGAAACCCTCCGGATGCGGATGTCAGTGTGGCAAAGCCTGTCCTGGTGTTTGTGATTGGGTGTCAGTGTGGCAGAGTCTGTCCTGTTGTGTGTGTGTTTGGGTG